>JABUQX010113773.1:0-5000 GCA_015478945.1 Trachelipus rathkii
GATGAGGAAGGTAATTTTGATATCGAAAATAAAATGCTTGCAAATGCGGCTAATCTTCGAGAAGAAAACGATGTTACTACAAAATTTTATACAGATAATTTAGTAAAAGAAACAAGAAGTAAGGTTGATAAAATGTTGAAACAGACGGAAAATATGAATAAATCAATAACTGAATTACAATCTGAAGGTGATCATATTAAAAAATTTGTTGAAGAAATAAAATCTCAACTCTTTGATATGCATAATAACGTTCTGTTAAAAGATGGTTTTGAAAACGCCTTAAAAACGATTAATAAACAGATTTCAACTCTTAGTGAAAATATAAATAATTTTAAAAAAGAAACATGTGCTTACGAAACAATAATATTTCAAACTAATTCAAAATTAGAATCAGGAAAGTTTCCGTTCGTATTAGGAATGAAAGGACCATCTTCGAAGAAAACTGGTTATGTTATGCCATATGAAGGATTTATAGATACAATTACATTGGCATCTCTAGATGAAGATCGATATATTTTAGTGAAGTTATTTATCAATGGAGATGAATTTAAAGATTTAGATATATATATAAATATAGTGATACAGATTTTAGAATTAATAGAATAAAAAGCATTCATCTTAACGAAGGAGATATCATAAATTTTCAAGCTGCAAGTGATACAACCAATGAAAAATCTATGCATACCATTCAATTGTTTCTAAAATACGATTTAGGAAATCTGAATGACCTTTCCGAAAAAGACATATTAGGAGATGAATCTATTGAGAATAAGAAAATTACGATAGATGATATATTTGAAAAGATAGAAAAATATAGAGGGGTGCCTATGGGAGAGATGGAGAAAGAAATATGGAAAAGGGAAAGAGAAAATTTGCTAAAGAAAAATGGAGATGAGGAGATGACTATTAAAATTATGATGAATACAATGTTGAGGGATATTAAAGAATGAATATAAACTATAAAATAAAATAATAAAAGATATGTATGGGGGCCCCGTAACGAGGCCCCCATACTTTTTTAAAAAATAAATATAAACTATAAAATAAAAAACAGAAAACTTTTTTTTCCTCTATAATAAATAGATGGAAAGCAAATCAGAGCTTATAAATATTTTGAACTATACATCTGATTTTTCACATACTACAAAATTGTCAGATTTAATTAAGGATGCTCCTTATGATATTGTTGAATTAAGAAAAGTAGATACAAGATATGGTCCATCAATCATCGCTACTCTACGTATAGGAGAAGATGAGAATACTAATGTATTTCTTCCAAAAAGATATGTGAATAAATTAAACGATAATCAAATTAAACTTTTCAACGAGAACAATTTTCAAATGAAATATCAGGGTGGAAAATATCATGATATAAGATTTTTGTAAGTAATCAAAATCTTTTTTTTTTCTCTATAATAAATGAACGCTTTACAAAATCAACTCTCAAAAATTAATGAGGTATATACTGAAAGAATAAAAGAACTCTTAGAATTAGATATCATTACAAGTAATGATATCGAAGAATTAAAAGATCTTTTTAAAAAAATTAATGACTATATAGATATTCAAAAAGGAATAATAAAAGCACTAAATTTTGAAAATGATGATGATTCAGATGATGATGATTCAGATGATGATTCAGATGATGGAAAAATAAAAAATATGAATTACTGTAAAGTTTGTCATACAACTATTAAAAATTTTAAAATTCATGAAAAAAGTAATAAACATAAGAGGAATGTAGATACTGATAGAATTAAAGAACTCGAAAGATGTAGAAATGGGGAACAACAAAACCTTTGTTTCATTATAATCATATAAAAAATAAATATAATGAAAAAGCAAAATTATTGTTTACAGATACAGATAGAATTAAAGAACTCCAAAGATGTAAAATTTTTCAATAAAGAAAATATTGAAGAATTTAAAAATCATTTAAAAACCTTGATCGGTTATATATCCTTAGTAAAATATTTACTGAATCTTAAGTAAAAAGGAAAAAATTATATTTAAAAATTTTAAATATAATGCTCATATCCTTTTTACTTGATTAAATCCCATTTGTTAATCTCACATATTTTCTTCCACATTTCATTGTATTCATTTAATGTAATTTCTCTTTTATTAGAAACTTTCTGAAAATCAGATATATTACATTTGACACCACATAACTGTAGTAATTTATAAATTTTAAAATGAACATTAAATGAATTTTTTCTTTTGAAATTCTTTATCTCCTGTTGAAATGTCTCTTCTAAATTATCGTTGAGATTTAATAATTTATCATAATTCTTCTTTATATCTTCATTGTTTTTGTAATATTTTTCAATAACTTTCTCTAAATATATTCTTGGTGAATATTTTAATGGTTTATTATTATTGTTTTGTGTATATTGCGAATGATAAGGTTTATAATCACAATTACGATTTTTGTATATAATTTTATATTTGTAACAGTCATATTCAAATTTAGAACTTTGTATCAATTCTTTACAAGTCCTACAAAAATTATAGATTTGTTCACAATCCTGAACCATATCTGTTTGATGACTGTGACAAGATGAACAAGGTAATGTAATGTCTCCTTTAAATAAACATCCTCCAATAACTGAATACTTTTTACCATCAATTTCAATTAATATCTCCATATTTATTAAAGAATTTTTTATTATAAGTCAATTTTGAATTTTCATCTTTTTACAAAGCCACTTTTAAAAATATCTTCTAAGTAATTAATAAACTGCTAAAGCGAATGTCTTAAAAATCATATTGAAAACTGTTTTTAATCATAGATTGAATGAAATTCTGGCAATATTATTAAGCGCTAAAAATAAAATATTTTGAACATGATAATAATTATTATTACTATTCTAATATATTTTGCACCACCTAGTGCAAAGTTATTATCATATTTTTGCACCACTAGTGCAAAGTAACGTTATCATTCTTATTATATTTTTGCACCAGTAGTGCAAAGTAACGTTATCATCCTTATTATATTTTTGCACTAGCAGTGCAAACCAACATTACAATTCTCTCTTAAAAAGGAACGATGGTGCCAGGATTCAAACTACACAGAATAGCATGGGAAGTCGTTACTCAACCCACTCGGCTAAAGACACATTAAAGATAAAAATTTGGAAGTTCTACTGCTTTTAAAATGTTCTATTTTTTAATTTTATTGAAAAAAAGATCCTATCTTAGATTAGAACTCGAGACCTCCGAAAGCGGAGTCTAGCGCTCAAACCACTCGGTTACGAAGCAATCAAGATAAGATATGTTTCTCAGAAGTTATATTTGTATAGCTTTATATATTCTCTTTTATTAATTTTTAGAACATTCTAGAATGTTTCATCATTTCATTGCATAAGACAATTAAGGACTTCAATCAGTTTGGCACAATGGCTTCTCAGAAGGAGATGGTGAATATATTAGCTGATGATAACTTGCTTTATTCTAAAAATAATAAAGTATATAGAGATTCATTAAATAAACTTGATGAAAAAGATTTAAAGAAAATGTTTACTTTAAATCAAAAACTTAAACCAACATTTGAAAGTGGAATTAAACAAAACGATAAAAAAAAACAAAATAAACAAAAAACTAAAATCGAGGGAGCGATGATTGAACTAAAATACAAAAAGGATACATACTATTTTGAAGATGATTTTAAAAACATTTCTGAAGTTGATGAAAAAATAAATAAGGGGGAAATTAACTTTGATGATGAAAATATAATTACAATTCATGATACACTGACAGAAGGTGAAAATAATATGCAAAGTATTCCTTTATATCCTAGATTTGTAAAATCTCAACTCTATAATCATCATATAGAAAAAGAAGGTAAAACGATACAAGACTTGCAACACAAATTTAAACTAGAACAAAGACAAGTATATTATTATATAAATTTCTATAAATTAATAAATGAATATAATTTTTTATTAAAAGTAAACCTGTCGTTTTCTCTCATGACCAAGAATATGAAAAAAATAAAAGAAATAATTGAAAAAGATCAAGAATTAAAACAAATTTGTAAAAGAAAACTCGACTTGAATTCATCTCTCAGAAATATCGAAAGAAGCTTGGGCAATGTCTCAGTTGAAAATAAAGATAAAAAATAAAAATATATAAAGCAAGTTATATTAAAAAAGTTATTGTAAAACTCAATATTGTCTCTATTATATATAAAAAATATAAAATAGAGACGGTAAACTTCTCATTTTCTAAATTATTAGAAAATAATGATCACCTCTATGAATATCAAACATTTATATTTATAAGTATAAATATAAATTCTGCAAAGCTTTTGTTGATTGCAATCGTAGCGCAGTGGTAGCGTGCCCGACTTTTTTCCCCTCAGATAGCCACATTCGCTGAGTTTAATTTTTGACTGAAATAGAATTTTTAAAAAAAGTTACTCCTAAAAATTATATTTTCTTTTTATTGTTGAAAGAAAACAGAAGCACTGTAAAAATATAATTTGGGTAACTATAGTAGAATGAAGCAAGCGATAAAGAAACCTGGAAAAAAGTCTTCCAGGATATCTCCGTGTGAAATGAGGGTGGGTGGGGTGGTAGCTCCTTCGAGAGAAATGAGGGGGTGGGGTGGTACCATCGTTTTCTATACTACTCCTATTAAACAGTTTCAAAATTTCTTCTTTCATTTTCTCTCCTCCCTCTTTTATCAATTATATGGGTATCCCATCTTCACACGGTGCCTTACCGTTCTTCCATGCGCTTCAGAGCCTACTCTAATTCTTCCATAGTTATCTTCCTCCCTCCTCATCTTCTCGTCCGCTCCATTATCTCTTTTCGCCTCTCCTCCCTGTTCATTTCAACATTTGGGCAGTTCCACTGAAGTACTCTATCCGTCATCTCTGTTTGTGGCCTATTGATTTCACCAAAACCTCGCGCCTGCTTATACTTGATGTTGCACACTTTCTTCTTTGATCCTCTAAATGTTTTTGCCAGTTTAAAAATCTTCTTCCTTTCTGC
>JABUQX010113773.1:7500-10000 GCA_015478945.1 Trachelipus rathkii
ATAGAGTGTCCCAACCCATATAAATTAAGAATTAAGAATAATTTTTACTAACAATTAATATGTAATTAATGAATAGTAATTATAATTAAGAAGCCACATGGGCCTACATAGACTGTCCAGTCAACCAACAATAATTAATATTTAAGACCGCATTGGCCATTCTAGAATGTCCCATGTGCCAATCTATAATAATTAATAAATAAGAATCATAATTCAGAAGCCGCATGGGCCTATCTAGACTGTCCAGTCAACCCATAATAATTAAGAATTAAGATAATAATTAGAAGCTGCATTAACCCCTCTAGAGTATCCCAGTCAACCTATAATATTATAAGAATAATACTTAAGAGCGCATGATCCCTATTTAGACTGTCCCAGTCAACAATAAAAATTAATAATTAAAAGCCGCATTGAGCCCTCTAGAATGTCCCAGTCAACGCATAATAAATAATAAATAAGAATAATACTTAAGAAGCCCGTATGGGCCTATCTAGACTGTCCCAATCAAAATTAAATTAATTAATAATATAAAATAATATTTAAGAAGCGCATTTGACCCCTCTAAAATGTCCTAGTCAACTCATAATAAATAAGAACAATACTTTAAGAAGCCGCATGGTCCTTCTTAGACTGTCAAAAATACATTAAAATTAAAATTAAGAAGCCACATTAGCCCCCTAGAATGTCCAGTCAACCCATAATAAATAATTAAAAATAAGAAAAACATAAAAAACTTAAAAGAAAAAAAAAAACTATGGGCCTATCTAGACTGTCGCCAGTCAACCATAATAATTAATATTTAAAAATAATAATTAAGAGCCACATTCATATCCATCTTGAATGTCAAAATCAACTCATAATAAATAAGAATAATACTTAAGAAGCCACATGGTCTTTTTAGACTGTCCATGTCAACCAATAAAAATTAATAATTAAAAAGCCCCATTTACCCCTCTATAACGGTCCCAGTCAACCCATAAATTAAGAATTAGAATAATTTTTAATAATAATTAATGTAATTATTGCATAGTATTTATAATTAAGGAAGCACATGGGCTAACCTAGACTGTGTTCCGCAGTCAACAACAAAAAGTTTTAAAATAAGAATAATAATTCAGAAGTCGAAATGGCTATCTAGCACTGGCGCGTCAATCCCATAACAATAATTAAGAAAAATTATTTCTTAATTATTAATTTTAATGGTTTGTGGCAGTCTAGATAGGCCAATGCGGCTTCTGAATTATTATTCTAATTTATTAATTATTATGGATTGACTGGGACTTTCTAGAAGGGCCATTGCAACTTTTTAATTATTTTTCTTAATTATTAATAATTGTTGGTTGACGTGGGCAGTCTAGTAGGCCCATGTGCCTCTTAATTATAAATCGCTTTCATTAATTACATAATTATTATTATAAATTATTCTCATAATTCTTAATTTTTTATGAGGTGGTGGAACATTCTAGAGGGACAAATGCGGCTCTAATTATTAATTTTTTATTGGTCGAGACTGGGACAGTCTAAAAGGACCATTTGCTTCTTAAATACTATTTATTTATAATGGGTTGACTGGGACATTCTAGAAGGATCAATGTGGCTTAATTATTATTTTTAATTATTGATTATTAATGGTCGACTGGGACAGTCTAGATAGGCCCATGCGGCTTCTTAAGTATTATTTTTATTTATTATTTATTATAGGTTGACTGGGACATTCTAGAAGGGCCAATGCGGCTTCTTAATTATTAATTTTAATTGGTTGACTGGGACTGTCTAAAAAGTACCATGCGGCTTCTTAAGTATTTTTCTTATTTATTATAAGTTGACTGAGAAATTCTAGAGGGGTCAATGCGGCTTCTTAATTATTATTTTTAATTATTAATTATAATTGGTTGACTGGAACAGTCTAGATAGGCCCATACGGCTTCTTAAGTATTATTCTTATGTAATATTTATTATGGGTTGACTTGGACATTCTAGAGGGGCCAAAGCGGCTTCTTAATTATTAACTTTAATTGGTTGACTGGGACAGTCTAACATAGTCAATTTGACTATGTTAGAAAAGCGAGCTGTGTAAAATTTTAACGCCTTGTGATTGGAACGTGATGTTTTCAAGTTTTAAATTTTTTTGTTTATGATTGTTAATATATTATGCCCTAAACTACAAGATGTTAAATATTCATAGATAAGGATTTTTTTTTCATTTCTTTTTATTTATCTACTGGTCGTGCGCAGCACACTTAGCACACTTGGAATCTACGCCCCTGAACACATAAAATATATATATATCTTATATATATATATATATATATATATATATATATATATATATATATATATATATATATGTATTTTTTTATAATTATACTAATATATAAAACTTTTTAACATTTATATATATATATATATATATATATTAATAATATGTATATATATATATATATATATATATATTATAATATATATATATAACCCACTTCGTCTGGAAATGTATCGAGCA
>JABUQX010113773.1:17500-20870 GCA_015478945.1 Trachelipus rathkii
TGATTTGACTGGTGTTAAATATTAAATCATCCATAATGTTGTAGGTGCAAAGATTGAGAGGGTAGTGTAATCACGAGCTAGAGTCCAAGTATTTTGCACAGTAGGGATGAGATTGTGGATGTCGTCTGAGATGGCTTTCTCCAGGTTTGTGTATAGATTTAATTTTAGTATTTCTTGGCGTAGTTCTAAGGATGAAATGGAAGAATTGTAATGTTGAGAAAGTGTGATAAGGTTTTGTTTTAATTCTGAGAGTGTGTTAGAGTTCGCGTGTAGTTGTTTTTTTAATTTTCTACAAATGGGTTCCGGTGTCCTGTAGTAAATTTATTTTGGTGTTTAGGACGAGTATGTCAGTCATGTTTGCAGTTCCAAATAGATATTTTAATGTGTCTCCGCCTAGATTAAGAAATCTTTTTTTTAATCTTATGGAGGTGTCTGGTGAGGATTGTTTTTGATGAGACAGAAACCAAGGATCTTGTAGAAAATGTTCTAATTGTTTTTGGTGTTCTTGTAAAAATAAGTTTAAGAAGATTAATTTAGGTGAGGGGTCGGTGTTGGAATGGAATCTGCTTTTGTACCTACTTTTCAAATATGTTATGTAGCTACTTCTTAAATATTCAATTTGTTCTATGATTTTTACCACATTGTTGTAAATTTTCTTAGGGCATCTCATATCGCTGATTATGCTGATGTAGCTATTTACGAATCTTGTTTTGCCGGTGGATTGTGCAATGAACCTTTGGTGTAGTTTGAATTTTGAATTTGTGCTTTCCTCTTGGAATGTTCATGCCGTTGTTAGTATGGAAATGATGATCCAGGAATTGAGCATGATGTCTGAAAAGAAGAAAAATACAGCAATGTAGTTGTTTGTTTTATATGGTGTTTTCCTTAAGTTTTACTTAATTCCTAGTAATCTTTTTAGTATTTAATTTTATGTTTCTATCTTTTAAAATTTAAATTTTGATTTTCTTAGAACTGTGCTAACAGTTTCTTTTAAATTACATCTTTGAGGTGTTCTATCTAAGATGTTATTGTTATTCACATATTTTCTTTAATATGTGATGTTCTGTTTGTGTTGAAAAGAAAAATAAGAGAAGAGGAAAAAAAAAATTATATATGGTTTTGTTTTAAGATGGTGGAGTTCTTGGAGGTGTATGATCTCTTCCGGAGGAGATTGTTTGCTGGGGAGGTAAGAGATATTCTCTTTGGCCTCTCATAATAGTTGCAGGGTGTTATCTCGTAGGCAATTGCATTGGATGTTGTATATTTGGGTTACGATATGATAACGAAGGTCTATAAGATGGATCATTTACCCTTGTGTCAGGGGGGTGGGGTGGTGAGAGTTCTACTGTGGCTGTTGGTTGAGGGCTGATTCGGCTTCTTGAGAAGGAGCACGAAAAGGTGAGGTAGGTTGGTCTTGTAAAGAAGCTCTTGGGGGTAGTGGTGGAGTTGTTGTAAGTCTTTGAAGGGGTGACATTCTCGGTGGTGAGGGTGAGATTTGGAAATTGGGAGAGGGTGGTTTTAGATGGGCATGAAAAGTAGGTTCTGGGGAAACAGTTTCTTCATGTCGAAATAGTTGGCGGCGTTGTAAATTATGTCTATGGAGAGTTTGGATATGCACTGGTGTTGCTTGGGATGTAGGTTGCATAACCTGCGTTTGCTCCGGGGTTGCGCTGGGAATAATGTGTCTTGTGGTAAGTAAATAGTGTGTGGGAGGTTATGCAAGGGTTTTTGTTGTTGGGGAACAGTAAAGTATTGTAATTTTTTGATAATTGTTTGGGAGAATTTTGTTTTCTGGAAGGTAGGTCGCCTTGGGAATGTGTGGGTGTAATAGGTTGTGGTTGGGCTTTTACTTTTGTTATTTTGATGTTGTCTCTATGCACAATGAAAGTTTTACTTGTGTTGAGACATTGGAGTAGCAATTTGTTATGTGGGACTAATTGTCGGACTTGAAATGGTCCAGCCCATTTCGAAAAAAGTTTTGGGGATTGTTTTGGCTTTTTAACGTCCAAGATGTGGACTAAGTCGCCTATTTTTATTTGTGTGAGGGAAGATTTTGGGAGGTGTCGGAGAATTTGTTTTTCTGTTGTAGCCTGTAAATGTTCTCGGGCTTGATCTCTAATCAAGTGAGCTCTTTCGGCCAACTCATGGACGTAGTCGTTTATGTTTTTGTGAAGAGGTTGTGTGGTGGTGAAAGGGGATGGGTAGTTGGGTAGATCCCAGGGAAGACGTTTATTGTATGTGTACAAAGGAAAGTGTGGGGATGTGCCAATCGAAGTATTGTAAGTGAAGTTTATAGCGGCTTGGGTGTAAAGAATGTATTGATCCTAGTCATTATGATTGTTATTGACATAGTATTTTAAATAATTGCTTATATTGTGGTTTAAATTTTCAACCAGGGAGTTTGACTGAGGGTGTCGTACGACTATGTTTACTGCCGAGATATGCCATTGGACGCATATTTCTTTGAAAAGTGTGGAAGTTAGTTCTGGCTCTCGATCCAGAAGGATCACGTATGGGGTTGAATGTCTACATATCATTCTTTCTAGAATGGTTTGTGCAATGTCCTTTGCGGTATGTATTTTTAAAGGAACAAGCTCAACATAACGTGTAAGTGTATCTTTCATGCAAAGAATGTATTTACACTGTGTAATTTTACATTGAGGTAGAGGTCCTAGTATATCTAAGTGTATGCGTGAAAATGGTTCATAAGGCAAAGGGTATGCTTTGATGGGGGCGTTTTTGGGAAACTTACCCTTTACTCTTTGGCAAGAAGGGCATGTGGTGCAGTATTCATGAACTAGTTTGTGTAATTTAGGGAAAATGTATTTTTCATGAATTCTCAATTCGGTTCGCTGTGTACCGCAGTGTCCAGTGGCAAGGGAAACGTGTGAGTGTTCCATAATAGTATGGATCATTGTGTCTGGGACTTGTATAAGAAATTTACCAGAATGTGTGGCGTAGTGTAAAATATCATTGATTAGAACATGTGGATATGTATCTGCAATAGTGTCTTGTGCAGACAAGGGTTTATTGTGAGAGATGATAGGTTTGGCATTATTGTGAGAGATGATAGGTTTGGCAAAATCATAAAGTGTTTTGAGGCGTGGACACACTTTTTGTTCGTTTACGATGTTTTCTGTAGTGAGAGGTATGGAAACTGTGAGTAAAACAATGTGTTGTGCAAAAGAGCTTGAACACGTTGATGGATTGCGACTGAGAGAGTCTGGAATAATATTTAATTTGCCTTATTTGTAAATGATTGTTGGGTTAAAATGTGATATTAATAAATTCGAACGTTCTAACCGACCTGTAAGTTGTTTGTGTCTGATGAGATGTATCAATGGCTGGTTGTCTGGTATAATTGTTATTG
>JABUQX010113774.1:0-5000 GCA_015478945.1 Trachelipus rathkii
AGAGAGATTATATATATATATATATATATATAATTCTCTTCTTTTTTCGGATGCGCCATGTAACGGCTTTCGGCGGTTCAAGTTCTACTGGCGAAAATACTTTCCTATTTAACCGCGATTTATGGTTTTCCCGCTCTTAGGAACTACCCGGGGGGGAGACTTGCGTGGTGGCGCTGACATATCCAAAGCATTTTTTGACCTGGTATGGCACGTGGTCACTGCTCTCCAAGCTCCACCCTTCTTTGGGTTTCCTCCTTCTCTTGCTTACTTATGTCTAACTTTCTTTCAAGTCGCTCAATATTGGCTGTGGTTGATGGGTCGACTTCTTCTTCTTTTTCTGTCAATTAGTTGTGTTATTTCCTCGGGTTCGGTCTATTCTTCTCTATTATTTATTTCTTTAACTTTTCATTATATGATCTTCTCACTACTGCATTATCCTAATCTTCCTTTTCAGTTTTCATATTCATATTTGTCTTGAATGACTCTGACTTCTCTTTACTCTTTAACTCATTTTCTCATTTCTGCTCTTCTTTTTAACTTCTAGAATTTTCTTCCTTGTTAATCTTTCGAGTCTAGTTCTATCCTCGCTGATATGTGTAAGAAATTTTCCGATTGGGTCGTCTCAACCTTGTGGAATTTCAACTCTTTTATAAACTCAACTTCTAACTATAAAATCTCCCTCTCCCTCTCTAAAACCCTTTCTAACTTTCCTATATCTTTCGACCGGTCTCATCGTCGTCTCTCCTTTCGACAATATAAACATCCTTGGCCTTAACATAAAACCAAAAAAATGTCTGGAAACCTCACATCCGCAATGGTTGCTAGGGTGGCCTGCAAAGAAAATCTGGGAGTTCTGTTTAGACTGAGAGACTTTTTTTTTCCTCTTCTCAGTTACATCCAGCTATACAAGGGCTCATCCGCCCTTGTTATGGAGTGCTGTTCTCATATCTGGGGGGGCTGCTGGTTTTCACCCGGCTTTTGGACAGGGTCGAGTCAAAAGCCAAAAAGGCTTATAAACTGTTCTGTCACTTTCTCAGTTCACTTGAACGCCCATCTATCTTGCTCGCGCGATGGTTGTACTGATTTATCTCTTTTCTATGGTACCGCAGCAGCGACAGGTGTTCGAGAGAACTTACCACTCGCGTACCACCACCTTTACGGCACCTGCGTATGCCAAGGGTGCTGTGTCGGCGCAAGAGTTTTGTGTAGATATTGGTAACTCCAGAAGTTCACTGCGGTGTTTCCTTCTTTCCTGCCCCCTCTGTTTTGTGGAATTCTTTTCCATCTTCTGCGTTTTTCCTGCTGAACTACATCTCCCTCCTAAAGCCTGCGTCTTGTGCTCATCTGCGTATTTGCGCTAGCGATGAACTTTGGCGTGTGCAACACCCCCTCCTGAATAGGGCTCTGCCGTGAGTGGTGATGATACTGTAAAAAAAAAATTTATATTTATTATATATATATATGATTATATATATATATATATATATAGTATAGTATATAATATATAATATATATTATATATATATATATAGTATGAATATATATAAATATATATATATATTATATATATATATATATATATTATAATATACTATATAATATAATATATTATACTATTATATATATATATAATATATTATTATGTATATATTTTACTTTTATAGTTTTTATTATATGTATATTAGATGTTAAATATATAATATATATATATTATATAGTATAATATTAGCTGGTATATTATATATATATTTAGTATAGATATATATATATGTGAGTATATATATATGTATAGTCACTCCATATATTTATCAGTAGTACAACTTAATTATAATAAGTTTCTTCTTATATTATTTATATATTATAAATATATAAGGGATCATAGTATATATAATATATAATATATATATATTAGTATGATATATATGATATATATTATATATATCAAAATAGTATGTGGAGTTGGCTATATGGCTGTTGATGGATATTGAATATATATATATATATAAATATATATATATACTATATATATATATATATATTATATATATATCACTATTATATATAGTATATATAAGAGTTATACTAACGGTGATATATATATATATAATTGATATATATATATATATATATATATATATATTAATATATAATAATATATCTATAAAGTAATTTTGGTGATAGGTAGTATATCTATATATTATTATATATATATAAATATTAATATATATATATTAAATATATATATAATAATATATGTTATTAGTTAGTTACAAGTGTATATCATTACTATGTATTAATTGTATTATATATGAGATATAAAATGATATATATATAGTATATTATTATATAATATATAGTCATTGATATATATATAGTATATATATCTAATATATTATAATATATATATAATATATATATTACTTATATATATATACTATTATATATATATATATATATAGTTATAATTATATATATATATTTATATATCAGTCTATATACATATATGATCCATATTTATATATTATAATGATATATAGTAATATAGTATATAAAATATACATGTACGTATTATATATATATATAGTATATATAAGTGAGATACGAGTGCTTGTTATATATTACTATAAATTTTAGGTCGGAGTAGGGTTAAGGTGCAATTATTATTATTATATACATATATATAATATAACTAATATATATATAATATTATATACTAGTCTATATATATATATATTATAGTTATATATATATATATATCATATATATATATTAGGATGTTATATAAATATATATTTATATAACATATATTAATATATTTATGCTATATATTAAATGAATATATAAATAATTGATGAAATACCCTTGGCAATATAAAACTATTTATTCACAATCACATTTAAATATATTAGAAGATTAAAATATTAGCAGTAAGTTAAGTCGCGGGCAGTTTAATAAGAGAAATGCTTGTTCGTCATTTTTGTCAGGAATGGGTATCTTTTGACAGTGGAGGAGGGAGTGTACGTTAGAATCTAGAATTTATATATCCCGAAGGGGAGGGATGGTGGTAACACCAAGAGCCTGAGAAGGGGCAAGCATAACTTCGGTTTGTCGGTCCATTTTTTTGTTCTGTGGAAGATATTTCGGGGGGAAAGTGCCTGGGAGGATGGTGTAGTTTGGATATTCGGATATCGCCTTTTGTGATATACTGAGTGTGAATGTGTTTAATAATGAGAGTTTCTGGGGGAAGGGGGGAGGGGGATGGGGGAGAGGGGAAGGGGGAGGGGGAAAGGGGAAGGGGGGGGGGAGGGGGGAGTGGGGATGGTTGTTTGATGTTAGAATAGTACATGTACAGAATAGTACAGTGTAACTTTTTCCTGTTCTTGGAGGCAGGGGTGTTGTGTAATGTTTGGTGTACAAGCGGTCGGGGTCTGTTTGAAAAAGTGATTTGCCTGGTACAATTGACAGCCTATCATGTCAAAATGGGCTTCTATAGGTAGAATTTTTGTTTAGACTTTGGGTTAGTGTGGATGGGTGAGATAAAGGGAGGGAGGGAGCCTCTTCCCTTATCTAAAGGCGTTATGGTTTTGAACGACCTTCCAGTTTTTTTTTGCTTGTTGGAGTTGTGATATTCTGAGAACCTAAGCACAGCGATGCCATAGTTTTAAGAAGATTAGGGGAATGTATTTATTGTTTATATACTATTGAGAGGCAAACTTTGTGCTGGCCAAAAGTTGTTTCGCCGGTTAAGTGTTTTCAATCGGCATTCTCAAGTTTATGTGTGGGCTGCTATGAGTAATATTGCTTTATGTGTGGTGGTGTGTGGGGGGGGGGGGGGGTAGGTGAAACGTCCATGTACTGGATCGAAAGTTAAGAGAATGGATAGTGGTTTCTCATAGGGGGGGAGGGGTGTCTGTTGTTTGTAAAATTAAACTCCTGGTATGGGGTTTGACTCTCTTTTGTTAAGTTGTGGGTAATGTGCATAGAGATTTGATGAGACGGCCTGTCACATTTTGCTTGTTGTTGACAGCAATTCGCCAAAATTGTTTATACATAGTGTTGTTCTTGTTTTACTGTTTATAGTTTCTTTGGGCTTGTTAATTGTTAGGTCATCTATATATACTAAATACTATATATATATATATATATATATATATATATATATATATATATATAATATATATAATATATATAGTATATAATATTATTATAATATATATTATATATAGATAAAAATAACTCCTTGAGTGATTCTTCACTTACCAGGATTAGATCCCGGGCCCTCGCGAACGTATGCCAAGCGTGTTACCACTCGACCACGACAGCTAAAAAGATACGCGAACTTAAACGCTATGAAAGAGTGCTCTATTCAATAAGGGAAATAAGGCCGCCTATGGCAGACAGATACCTTTAGCTACCGCAATCTCGTTTTGCAACTCGGTAAAAGGTAGCACAAGGACCCATGTAAGGAGACCACTCTTAGATCCTGGTAAAATAATTTGTATAGATGTAAATAATGCAAATAAACCGCAGTTCAATTTGTATCAGATAAATAATCCCTTGAGTGATTCTTTCACTTACCAGGAAAGATCCCGGGGCCCTCGCAAAACGGTATCAAGCTTGGTTCCTCACTCGACCCACGACAAGCTAAAAAGATACGCGACTTAAACCTATGAAAGAGTGTTCTATTTCAATAGGAATATGGACCGCCTATGGCAGAGATACCTCAGCCACGCATATCCGCTTGCACTCGGGTCAAAAGTAACACAGGACCCATGTACGGAGACCACTCTAGATTGGAGTATATTGTAATAGATGTAAATACTGCATTAGAAACCGCAGTTTCAATTTGTATAGATACAGATAAAATAACTCCTTGAGTGATTCTTTACTTACTAGGATTAGATCCCTTGAATAGAGCACTCTTTCATAAGTTTAAGTCGCGTATCTTTTAGCTTGTCGTGGTTGAGGGGAACACGCTTGGCATACCGTTCGCGAGGGCC
>JABUQX010113774.1:7500-10000 GCA_015478945.1 Trachelipus rathkii
TATATGTATTACATTAGTTTTATTATTTATTATTTATTATTATTATTATTATTATTATTATTACGTGAAAAGATAATAAAATTTTATTAAATTATTATTATGATTAGTTATATATTATTATTATTATTATATTATTATTATTATTGTAATCTTTATTATTATATAGTTCATTAGAGTATGTATTATTATTATTATTTTATTATTATTAGTTGAGATTATTATATCTATGTATTATTATTATTATTATTATTAGTTATTATTTCACTTAGTACTATGTATTAATTATTATTATTATAATTATTTTTATTTATTAATTATTTTGTATTATTATTTATTATGTATTTCCTAATAAATATTAATTTTAAAGCTGTTTGCTATTATTGGTTAATGTATTCTATATTGATAGATTCTTTTTAAAAATCAGGTTAGTTTTACACACTAGTAAGGTGGTTTCGATTGTCAGAAGTTTGGTACGATCTATGGTTGCTTAAGCTCTTATCTAAAGCATTATTAAAAGTTATTCATAAAAAAAAATAAATAATGATAAAAATGTAATTTACAAGTATCTATAAAATGATATCATACCACTAGGCATTAAGTAATAATAATAGTAATAAATAATAATAATAGATAATAATATAATAATAATAAGTAAGAGTAATATATACTAATAATAATATAATAATAATAATATAATTATAATGAATTAATAATTAGATAATAATAATAATAATAATAATACTATCAGTTCTGTAAAGTAATAACTTCTTTTATAATTGAGAAAAGTGTTATTATTATTCTTTGAATTAACATATCATTAATACGTGTGCTTATGAAATAACGAAGTGTTTCATTCAGTACTTAATTAGACAATCAAATCTTCTTTAATCTTCAATATCTTCATTAATATTCAATAAAGTTATATACAAGAAAATTAGTCTGTAGACTATTAGATGGGTTTAAATTAAACTTGCAGTTTTGCCCATATATCCAAAAGAAAGTCCGATGTGGCATGTTAAGTGTTATTTTGTTAAGTGTGCCGGCGTGTCGCTGCTATGAGTTAGGTAATTGGGGTGATTGTGTCTGGATGAAGGGATCCGGCTGGGTAGCCTATAAAAAAGTGGACGAGTCACTGTCAAAGTGTCATTAGGAAAGTAATTTTATATTTGGTGAGGACAGGCTAGAAATAAAAAAGGAATAAGGTGTTGGTTTGTTATGGATAATATATCTATATAATACTATATAAATATATATATATATATATATTATATATTATATATATACCTATATATATAATATTATAATAATATTATATTATCATTATATATATATATATGAGTATTATACTATATATATATAGTATATATATATATATATATATATGATAATTAATATCTGTATATAATATATTTGTATATATAATTATATATATATTATAGTATATATATATATATATATATTTATATATATATATATATATAGTATATCAGTATTGTTATATATTATATATATATGTATAATATATTATATATAATATATATGATTATATATATATATATATATATTATAAATATATATATATATTAGTTATATGTTTTCTATATTATACTATTATATATTATACTATCATAGATAGTAGTAGATAATGGCTGAGCTTCGTTAATTATTTATATAGGCTATATGTCGGAGTGAATTATATAGTGCATATATACTAGTAGATATAAGTTATCTCATGGATTATGTATATCATTATAGATTTATTAGTGTAGGTACTATTATATATATTATTATATTATATATCTATTTATTTTCTCAGTTAGCTTACCTGGGTTTTTTAGTATACCAGAACATGATTGGAGGGTGGGTTGTTGTGCTTCATCGTCTTTGTGCGAACAATTCAAACTGAGATAGAGACAGACTATATATATAATATATAATATAAATATATATATATTATTTAATTATATATATATAATTATATATTATTATATATAGTAGTATATTTATCGTGTTGTCATAGGTGTCCGCTAGCCAGACGGGTTTGTTCAGAATCGGTAGGATGGTTCCCGTTGCTTATACTATCTATATTATATGATGTGTATATTATTGGATATCGTATTAGTATCCGGTAGACTACGTAGTATGTGGCGAGTTAGTCACCATGGGACGGCGGGTATGTTACAGTTGCTGATCTTGGTATGTAGCTCCGGTATATATTATTTCTGTATTCTTGATGTGTGTATGGGTATAGGAGGGCTATAGCGTCCAGTGAAATTCTTTATCATTGTATTTATAGGATCGGGTGACTTGTACGGTAAGTCGCTGTCTGTTATTCTGTTGTGGTTGAGTATATTGATATATAGTGGGCAGCGGTAGTCGCGCGTATGTAGAACCTTATAGAATGTATCGGTCACAAATAGTTTTAGAAAGTTGTACGGGACGATTAGACGGCAAGTATAATATATATATATAACTTATATACTTATATATATATTGATAT
>JABUQX010113775.1:0-20000 GCA_015478945.1 Trachelipus rathkii
ATGTAATTCTACACAACAAATATTTTTCATTCATTTCAGAGCCTTTAGCGTAAGATTAGTTAATATCAAGACACATAATATTATACTAAAGTTTCGATTGAAAATGTTAATAACAATCATATATACCTCGTTTATAAATAGGGATAATGTGATTACTATACGCCTGGTTATGGTCAGGCGAATGTCACTCTTGCAGATTATAGACTACCTTTCTTAACATTTTTCATAGAGTAGTAGCGGATGCAGTTATATATTTCACTCCATTTGGCTTTCAGTATCTTCTTAACTATATACGCAATCATTTATTTTCATATCTCAAACATGAATATATATACCTCAGTATCTAAATATATCTAACTTATAGTATAAATAATAATGTATACATATTAACTAACAATAATACTTAATTTGAGAATTATCCCTTCTTCCCCTACATTTTATAAATATAAAAGTCATTTCAGACAATAAAAGTATATTAATTTTGTACATACAATATTAATATATATTATAACAGGCATGTTCAAATCTTTGTAGTCAGTCTCTTATTAAATCGCGGGCCTTAATGATGTGAAGACTATTAATATTTTCACTTTTTTCGTTACTATTACGTAGGAAAAACCTGTTGCGCGCTTAATTAGGCTTTCGGTAATGCATTTACGAATCTCTTCTGTTCGTAGTTTCTATTCTACATTACTATCTGCGATTACCATAGTTTAATTTTATTAATATTTTCTGTCTCGTAAACCATAGAGTATTAATGTATGGGTCATATGGCCAACCTCTATCATCTTTTTTCCATAAGTAACTTCCCAATACCATTTATTCACTGAACACCGATAAATTTATGTCTTCTCTTCATGTTATGATATTTGAATCACATATTCCGGACAACCTCGATTTAGTTTTCTGCATATGGTCTTTGGAGTCCCTAGACCTGAGGATTTTCTTCTAAGATCTTCATTTTCTTGGCAGGTGCATATGACATGTATCAGGTCTTCTTCAACTCCACATATATCACAGCGGGTTTCACCATTGGAGAATCTGTTTCTCCATGTTAAGTTTAAAGTATTAGTTCTAGCTCTGAAAAGTATCTGTGAGTAGGGAGTGTTATCATAATCCAAACTTTCTTTAATTTCCCTTTTCCCACTTTTGTAGACTTATAAACTTTCTTTGTTTTCTATTTCCGTTTTCCAATTCTGCAAGTCCCAAACTTTTACTCTTTCTGCAATTTTCTTTTTATTAAGTTGCTCAAGTGTTGCTACGTCAATCATTACTTTGTCCATGTAGTTAAGTGCTGTTTTCCACCATTTTTTTCCTTCTTCCTTCATTTTGGAAAGTATATGTTTTAAAATTTCCTTCTTCCCAACTGATATTGATTTCATATATTTCAATCTGCTGATTGTTAACCTTGACTGCATTGGTGATGCCCCAATTTCTCCCCACAGAGCTGCAGTTAGGGTTCACTTAGCCCCGACTAATATCTTCCAGTAAACTTTTTTAATTGTTTGTAACCTATCCATTTCTTGTTTTGTGAAGCACATTGCACTAGATCCATAAAAAAATTGCTGAGAGTGCCACATTTTTCCAGTAAATGTTCCCTTTAATTCCTTTGTTGCAACTCTTCCCAATAGCTGCACCTATTTGGCTAGCCAAAGTGTGGGTGGGCCTTATGAGATGTAGCTTTTGAACCTAAAACATATTTTCTTCATTATTTATGTGTCTAGGTATTTTATTTTTTCCACCCCTTAGATTCCTTCTATCTCAATTTGTGGTTGCTCCATAATAAAAATTAGTACATTGATTTTCTCTTTGTTATTTCTAGACCACATTCCCCACTTATCTATAACAATGCTCCAACACTTATAGATGCATCATTTATTTCTGCCAGGACCTTGTATCATTACTTAGAAAAGATTGTTTATTTGTAAGCTAGTCATTGTCGAAGCAGCCCTTTTCTTTTTCCCAAGTTTTATTCATATACTTAGTAAGTAATGAGTTTAAAAAAGGGTAGTTCGATCCTGTACAGGTACGTGAGTTTAACAATCCCACTTGTGGAACTTCTAATTCTAATATTATCTATTTCTTTTCCCCTAGTTGTATATTGTGTTTTGTAAACTCCTGTATATACAGCTGAACCATGTAAATTTCCACTAATTTTTCTGCTATTTGATTTTTTAATACCCTTATTAGTTGTTTACCCTGCATACTGAGTCAAAAGCTTTTTTGAAATCAATTGAGACAACGATTAATGGCAAGTGTCTTCTATAAGCTTCTTCTACACAGTAGTGGAGGATAAACAAATTATCCTCAATTCTTGCTCCTTCTGTGAATCCTGACTGAGTTTCCTTTATTTCGTGGCAAATTTTGATATGTTCCTCTATCTCATCTTTTATTAAAGACATAAATATTTTATAGGAATAGTGAGTTAGTGCAATAGGACTTAACTCTTTTACAGTAGGGTTTCTTTTTTTCTCTATCATCTTCGTTTACGAAGTTTTCCAGGATTCTGGTTTACTATCTTGGATTAGCTCATTTTTCATACAATTTGTAAATACTTGAAGACATGCTACACTTTTTGATAATATCTTGTACAATTCTGGTCTTAATCCATCTGGGCCTGGAGCTTTCTTTCCCTTTAGTTTTTGCAAGCACCTCCTGACTTTGTCACTAGTTATGTCGGGTTTATTCATGGTTATTATAGAGTCTTTTACTTTTATTGCCATGTCCATATGTTCTCTCAGCTGAACTGGGAATATATGCTCACCACTCTGTATCATTGGTTTCCATGTAGCAAGTTATTAATATATACCTCCTTCAAGTCATTATTCCATTCTGCCACAACATTATTTTTGTTTCCATATATATATTTTTTCCCCAGAATCTTGTTATTTCTTGCTCTATTTCTTCTTTTGGTATTTGCTTCCTATTTTCATAGTGTAGTATTACCTCCCTGTGTGTACTGTCAAACCCCTTCAGCTTTTTAATATTTTCCCATACTTTGTTATTTTTGTCATTTTTTATTGCATATGTAAGTCATTTCTCATATTTGGTTAATTCCAGCTTTATAAGTTTTTGTACTTTTCCCTTTTGTTCTTTATACTGTCCAAATAACTCATTTATGATATTTTCGTCTTTAGTATTTTTCCTTTGCCTATTTATTTCCTTCCTTTTACGAATTTCACCTCTTATTTCTTATTTCATCTGTTATCCAAGGTCTTTCTATCTTTTTACCAGTATTATCTTCTTTTTCCCTGTATGTTTTTAGCATAGTTTCGTCTGCTGTTTGTTTAATATATTTGATCATTTCTTCTAAGTTTTCTACTTTCTCATTTTGAATTTTGCTTTCTAGTTTCCTTACATATCTTTCCAAAAGCTCTGGCTCTGTGCTTATAATATTTAATATTGCACCATTTCGCCATTTTATAGTTGATTTTTTCCATTTTGCTGTTTAGGTGTATTTGTATTAAATTATGATCTGATGTCAAATACTTCTTGTTCTTCATCTATAATAATCATTGAATGGAAGTGTCTACTCGTTGCTTTAATAGTTAGTGCGAAATCTATAACACTTCTCTGCCACGTGTATAATCCTCTGCACTCTTCACTAGAATTAGTAATTTCAGCTCGAACACATCTATCCATTCTTGTACCATCTCTCCTTGTTTATCAAGTGGTTGATTCCCTAGCCATGGTATATGCCCATTGAAGTCTCATAAGATCATAAGATTGTTTTTAATTTCATCTCGTATTAGCGTTTCACATTCTTTTCCTATTTTGGTATTTCTCTTTTTATCCTCTGGTCTGTTTAAGTAAGACAAATATAATATGACTTTGAATATAACAAAAGTTTAATTTTATACTCAAAAAATATCTTTTAGTAGTTTGTTCTCTCCACTACAACTGGTGAAGGAAAAATGCCTAATTATTTTTTTTATTCTTTGTTTTAACCTTTTCGTGGAAAATTTCCAGCGAAAAGTTTAATGCACACACAAGATGCTCCGAAAATTATAACATTGAACTGAAGTACTATAATATTAATTATATTTAGGCTATGTTTGCAGTATTTGCTGGCAGTAATAGCTAGGTTAGGTTGGGTTAAGTTTTATTGGGTTCTTTAGAGTTTTTCTAATGAAACCCAGCAAAACTAAATCTAACCTACAAACGACAACCAACCTAGCTCGTAAGCTGTCAGCAACTATTGAACGTACTTTTAACCGTTGAAGGATCAACGTTGCCATGAATGTAGCCCTAACCGTCGAAGGATCAACGATGGTATATATATTATATATATATATATACCTAATATTATATATACTATCTATATATATATATATATATACTATAATAATATATTATACCTATAGTAGTATATATGATATACCTATATTGATATTATTATAGATATATATCAATATATATATATATATTATGATATATAATATATATAGCATAAGATTGCTTGAATTTAAACAGTTTTTAAACTATAAAATTGTAATGAAAGACCCTTGAAAGTATAAATCCTTAAACTGTAAAGTTACAAACAAATACTGATCAATATTGTTGTTGCGTTTTAGTCAATTTTTAAGGTTTGGTTAAGATAGACTTAAGTCTGTTGCAACCATGCGAATGTGCCCTAATTCAATCGCAATTGGCTTCTATTGTCATAGTTTTGGAATTTATAGCTTACGATTTAAATCTAGATGTGAAATATATGAAAAAAATATGGAAAATTGCTACCTAAATAAATTTTTTAAAGGTGTTTAACACACTTTATTTTACGTTCATTCATCATTTTAATTGCGTTTGCAATGTATTCTGCAAAAATTTTGAAAATCGATCTCTATTTGAACAAATACCTCCCAAACAATAAAGAAGCTATGAAAAGATCGAGAAATGTTGTAAATGCATGGCACACGAGCATTTATCTATGGGGGACTTTGCTCCAGTACCCTCATACCCGTGGCTGGTGGAGAAATAATAAGGAATATATATTGGCTATTTCGTACCTGTAGAGGCATGAATATAAGAGTGACGACGAAGGAAGAAGTCCAGTTAGTCATGATTGCTATACTTCCTGAAAGCTCCTTTACTTCTGGACTAAACAATTCGCCTGTAAATAGTATCCAGGAAATAAATGTAACCTTTGATTAGAATCTAATCAGATAATACAAATATTTATGTTCCGTAATTAAACCAAAGAATTTTTTTTTTTGTCAAATAATTAGAAAAAGGTAAATTTATTGCATTTATAATGATGTCCAACACTTCTAAGCTTTATATTATGAACGTAATAATGTTATGTGAATGAACTCTCCTGATATATAAGAAAGTGTTTCTAATTTATTGATCAGTTCATTTATTAATGCAATCTACAGTAAGATTGTTTTCTGTTCCATCAATCAAGAAGCAATTTTTGAAACGATGAAATATATTGAGAGAAATATAAACTTTAAATACTAGATAATATATTAGCATATTACAAATCATTAATTGTTATTAGAACTAAATAACAATACCATAATAATGCAAGCAAAAATAAAATATCCTATAATGCAGCTATTGATTAAACCACATAATGAGCAATGACATGGTTAAGGACACTTACCCATCATTACCCAAGGAATTGGGCCAAATCCCATGCTAAAACCAAATACATACACAATAAGAGATACGAGTGGTAGCCATGTAATGTTTTCTGCGACAGTTGGATTATTCTCGTCAAAATAGAAATATAATCCCAGTAGGACTGAAAAGTAATAATAATAATAATAATAATAATAATAATAATAATAATAATAATAATAATAATAATAAATAATAATAATAATAATAATTAATAAATAATATAATAATAATAATAATAATTAATAATAATAATAATAATAATAATAATAATAATAATAAAATAATAATAATATAATAATAATAATAATAATAATAATAATAATAATAATAATAATAATAATAATAATAATAATAATAATAATAATAATAATAATAATAATAATAATAATAATAATAATAATAATAATAATAATAATAATAATAATAAGATATTACGAAATTAATATTGGTAGTAACAGCTAATTTTACAAGATGGGACTGATCTTAACAGACAAAGAATAACCGTCCAAAGTATGCCGGTATCGAGTTACGCGATTAAGGGAGATTATGAGATTAATTAATCCAACACACACCACACGACACCCACCACACACAACACACACACACACCACACACACACACACACCCAACACACACACACACAAGGCACTTAATATATATATATATAATGATATATATATATATACCAGACATTATATAATAATTATAACATATATGTATATATATTGCCTGTTTATATAATATATAGAACGTAAATATAAAATCCGATAGAATCGTGATACGAATCACTTTGAAAAATTCAAAGAATGGATTACGATTCAGTAGCGAAAATACGTACGTAGAAATTTGAAAAGAAGAATATTTTGATAATATCCTTCTCTATTATATATATATATCTCTCTCTACCTTATTATATCTATATATATATATTATATATAATATATATAATAATTATATATATAATATATTATATATATATATATATTAAATCATTATAGTTATATATATAATTTACTTATATGATTCAAACCTCTGCGACAAACTCGGAGGACTGATAAAGAAAACGATAAGGAACATATTTATTGTTAAATAACTTATGTTTGATATGATGCTTATCGTTTCCATGATTAATACGGATGATGTAAGGATACCTAGTTTATGTTTGTGTGATGCGTCCCATGTAGCGTTACCAGACTGATTTTAGGTTTACTATACTCTATTTTATAAATGTGTTTTGTGCGTACGTACAGTGTGTACAGTAATAACGTCCTTTCGAAACACGTGGCAATACCTTTACTTGCCAATTCATCGTTGATTAGTACAGTGTATGGCATTATTACGCTTAGGATACTCTACTTCACTTCCCGAGTTAACCGATATGATAATGTGTTACAGGTTACGGTGCGGGAAACGGAAATGGACGAAGAGCGAACCTCATGTACCGGGAACGGAGGGTCCAATTATCTCGAAGCTGCTGATGAAGGCGAGCAAACATTGAGTGGTGTGGGGGTGACTTCTGTGTGGAAACCGTTCCCGGTACATGAGGTGCGCTCTTCGTCCTCATTTCCGTTCGCCGCACCGTAACACTAATTTATCATTAATCGGTTAACTCGGAAGAGTGTAGTGATCCATTAGTAATCGATGCCTACACTGTATTGAATCAACGATGAATTGGCAAGGTAAAGGTTATTGCTCACGTGTTTCCGAGGACGTTAAGCGTACACACATGTACGTACGCACAAACACATTACAATTGAGTAACCTAAATCGTCGGTAACCTACATGGGAGCATCACACACATAAACTAGTGCTACCTTACATCATCCGTTAACTATGAAACGAAGCATCATACACATAGGTTATTTAACAATAATTTCCTTTATCTGTATTTGTTTTATCAGTCTCACTCCGAGTTTGTTCGGCAGAGGTTTTTGAATCAACCCTGTAAATATATATATATATAATGCTGAAAACTAAAAATCTGTATATATGCATATATGATAATTTATTATTAGTTATATATTATCTGTATCTGAAATAGTATTATAATATATATATTATATATATTATATATATATATATATATATATATATATATATATATATAAATATGTTATGTAAATTTAATATTTGTATATTCCAATATATATATATATCATATTATAAATATATTATGTGTGTGTGTGGTGTGTGTGTGTGTGTTGTGTAGGGTGTGTGTGGTGTGTTGTGTGTGTGTGGTGTGTGTGTGTGTGTGTGTGTGATTAATCTCTTAATCCCCTTAATCTCGTAACTCGAATACCGGCATCTTTGACGTTATTCTTCGTCTGTAAGATCAATTCCATCTTGTAAATTAGCTGTTACTACTAATATTAATTTCGTATATCTTATTATTATTATTATTATTATATTATTATTATTATATTATTATTATTATTATTCTGTTTATCTGAACTTATAATCATCATCTCATTGTAAGTTAAAACTCTCTTCAATAGTTTTATTATTATTATTATTATTATTAATTAATTATTATTATTATTATTATTATTATTATTATTATTATTATTAACTAATATTAATTAATATTATTATTATTATTATTATTATTATTATTATTATTATTATTATTATTATTATTATTATTATTATTTTTTTTATTATTATTATTATTATTATTATTATTATACTTTTCCGTCTCTACTGGATATATTTTATTTTGACGAGAATAATCCTACTGTCGCAGAAAACATTACGTGGCTACCACTCGTATCTCTTATTGTTTACGTATTTGGTTTTAGCATGGGATTTGGCCCAATTCCTTGGGTAATGATGGGTAAGTGTCCTTAACCAAGTCATTGCTCATTATGTGGTTTAATCAATAGCTGCATTATAGGATATTTTATTTTTTCTTGCATTATTATGGTATTAGTATTTAATTCTAATAACAATTAATGATTTGTAATATGCTAATATATTATCTAGCATTTAAAGTTTCTACTTTTCTCAATATTATTTCATCGTTATCAAAAATTGCTTCTTTGATTTGATGGAACGACCAGAAAAAATCTTACTGTAATTGCATTAATACAATGAACTGATCAATAAACTTCTGAAACACTTCTCTTATATCAGGAGGAGT
The DNA here is from genome assembly GCA_015478945.1 of Trachelipus rathkii. Classification (NCBI taxonomy): domain Eukaryota; kingdom Metazoa; phylum Arthropoda; class Malacostraca; order Isopoda; family Trachelipodidae; genus Trachelipus; species Trachelipus rathkii. Next base: position 8,765 of record JABUQX010113775.1, read on the forward strand.
GTCACTTCCAAAACACTATTATTACGTATAATATAAAGTAGAAAGTGGTGCCAAAGGAAGGAACAGAACCTTCCAAATAAATTTCCCTTTTCTTTATATAAAGTGTGTATGACCAAGATTTACTGTTTAGGTTTAATTCGGAACATAAATTTTGTATTAAGAGTGTCTGGCATTAGTATTCCTCCAATCAAAGGTTAACTTTAATTTCCTGATAATATTTACAGGCGCCACATTGTTTAATGTCCATATTGTAAAGAGCTGCAGGGAAGTTCGTATTATTGAAGTCACTATATATAGTAACTGTTTCTTCTGCTGTCTGCATCCTCACTAAACTGTATCTATTCATGTTCCTACTATCAAAAGGTAAGCTAAATGCAAATATATATCCAATTCTTATTATTTCTCCACAAAGCCACGGGCTATAGGGTACTGGAAAAAGTCCGCCCATAGATAAATGCTCGTTGTGCTCATGTACATTTACCAATCATTCGTAAGTCGATAACTATATAAATCAAGTAGCATTCTTTATTAGTTTGTGGTTGAGGATAATATTTGATAAAATATCAAATAGAGATCGATTCTTCAAAAATAGACAGAATAACATTGACAACACGCAATAAAAATGATGAATGAAACCGTAAAATAAAGTGTAAGACACCTTTAAATAAATTTCTTTAGGTCAGCAATTTTTCCATATTTATTTGGTTTTCATATATTTCACATCTACGATATATAATATACGGTAAGCTATAAATTCCAAATCTCTATGACAATAAGAAGCCAATTGCGATTGAATTATGGGCACATTAGACTAGTGCATAACAACTTAGTCTATCTACAAACCTTAAAATTGCAAACTCTCGCCAAATTTGATCAGTCTTTGTATTTGTATGACGACAGTTTAAGGATTTATCTTTTCTAAGGTGCTCTTCTTCATCTACAATTTTTTATAGTTTTCAAAAACTTTTTAAAATTTCAAGTTTTTTTTACATAAATTATTTATATATATATATATATATATATATATATATTACTTTATATATAATATTTATATAATTAATATATATATATTTATATATATATTATATATTATATATTATTATATATATATATTGTAATTTTAATATTATATTATTACTTTAAATTTATATATATATATATACCAATCGTATAGAATGCCTTGCGACGGTTAGGGGCTACATCTGGCAACGGTTGATCCTTCAACGGTTAAAAGTACGTTCAATAGTTGCTGACAGTAGAGCTAGGTTATGTTTCTAGGTTAGGATTAGTTTTGCTGGGTTATTAGCAAAAACTCTAAAGAACCAATAAAAACTTAACCCAACCTAACCTAGCTATATGCCAGCAAATACTGCAAACATAGGCCCTAAATATATTAATATTATAGTACATTCAGTTCAATGTTATACATTTTCGGAGCATCTTTGTGTGCATTAAACTTTTCGCTGAAATTTTCCACGAAAAGTAAAACAAAGAATAAAAAAAATAATTAGGCATTTTCCTTCACCATTTAGTACCAAGAGAAAATACTAAAAGTATTTTTGTGAGTATAAAATTAAACTTTTGTTATATTCAAAGTCATATTATATTTGTCACTTTTACTGCCTTAAATAAAATAGAGAAATACTCCAAAATATGAAAGAATGGAAACATAACTGATGAAATTAAAAAACAATCTTAAGGTTGAGACTTTAATGGGCATATACCATGGCTAGGGAAACAACCACATTGATAAACAAAGGAGAGATGGTAAACAAATGAATGGATAGATGTTTCGAGCTGAAAAATTACTAAATTTAGTGAAGAGTGGCAGACGGATTATACACGTGGCAGAGAAGTGTTATAGATTTTCGCAACTAACTATTAAAGCAACGAGTAGACACTTCATTCAATTGGTTATCAATAGAATTGTAGAAACTGAAGTATTTGACATCAGATCATAATTTACTACAAATCACACCTAAACAGCAAAAATGGAAAAAATCAACTATAAATGGCGAAATGGTTCAATATTAAATATTATTAAAGTCACAGAGCCCAGAGCTTTTACTTTTGGAAAGATATGTAAGGAAACTGGAAAGCAAAATTCAAAATGAGAAAGTAGAAAACTTAGAAGAAATGAACAAATATATTAAACAAACAGCAGACGAAACTTTGCTAAAAACATACAGGAAAAAAGAAGATAATACTGGTAAAAAGATAGAAAGACCTTGGATAACAGATGAAATAAGAGGTGAAATCCGAAAAAGGAAGGAAATAAATAGGGAAAGGAGAAATACTAAAGATGAAAATATCAGAAATGGGTTATTTGGACAGTATAAGGAACAAAAGGAAAAAGTGCAAAAACTTATAAAGCTGGAATTAACCAAATATGAGAAAAGACTTACAGATGCAATAAAAAATGACAAAAATAACAAAGTATGGGAAAATATTAAAAAGCTGAAGGGGATTGACAGTACACACAGAGAGATAATACAACACTATGAAAATGGGGAGCAAATACCAAAAGAAGAAATAGGTCAAAAAATAAAAAGATCCTGGAGAAATATATATGGAAAATGCAAAAATAATATTGTAACAGAATGGAATAATGACTTGAAAGAGGTATATATTAATAACTTTCAACAAGGAGACCAAATGATACAGAGTGGTGAGCATATATTCCCAGTTCAGCTGAGGGAACATATGGACATGGCAATAAAAGTAAAAGACTCTATAATAACCATGAATAAACCAGACATAACTAGTGACAAAGTCAGGAGGTGCTTTCAAAATATTTTGGGAAAGAAAGCTCCAGGCCCAGATGGATTAAAACCAGAATTGTACAAGATATTAGAAAAAATGTAGCATGTCTTCAAGTATTTACAAATTGTATTAAAATGAGTTAACTCGAGAAAATAAACTAGAATCCTGGAAAACTTCGCTAGCGAAGATGATATAGAAAAAAAAGAAGCCCTACTGTAAAAGAGTTAAGACCTATTGCACTAACTGACTATTCCTATAATATATATATATATATATGGCTATGATAAAAATGAGATAGAGGAACATATCAAAATTTGCCACGAAATAAAGGAAACTCAGTCAGGATTCACAGAAGGAGCAAGAATTAAGGACAATTTGTTTATCCTCCAATACTGTGTAGAAGAAGCTTAATGAAGACACTTGCCATTAATTGTTGTCTCAATTGATTAAGCCTTTGACTCAGTATGCAGGGAAACACTAATAAGGGTACTAAAAGAATTCAAAATTCATCATGAGTTGATAAATGCCATATCAGCTGTATTTACAGGATTCAAAACACAAATACAACTAGGAAAAGAAATAGATAATATAGAATTAGAGGTCACAAGTGGGATTAAACAAGGATGTACAGGATCGATTTCACATTTAAAACTCGTTAAGTACAAGATTATGAAAGAAATGGAAAAAAGAAAAGAAATTCAACAATGACTCGCTACAAATAAACAGTCTTTTCTTTGCTGATGATGACCTGAGCTTGGCAGAAACATTGAATGACGCTGCTGTGAGTATAAGAACATTACTGCAAATGAGTAAAAAATGTGGACTAGAGATAAACAAAGAGAAAAGTAATGTATTAATCTTCAATATGGAACAACAACCAAATGAGATACAAAGGAGATCACAGTTGGTAGGAAAAGATAAAAAACCTAGGCCTATAATATAGACAATGAAGAAATCTGTTTTAAAGTCTGCAGAAGGTCTACACCTGATAAATAACGGCCATATTTTGACCTGTCTACTAAGTACAGTTATAGAAAAAGAAGTTGTATAAAGTGCTTATAGTAAAAAACATACTGGAAGCAATGTGGCATCAACAATGCAATTTTATACGGCTGCCAGTATAATATGCTTTACAAAAAATGAAATGATAAATTGCAAACCATGGAAAATACAGTTTATCTGAGAATCTTAGGAGGAGCTAAATTCACACCATCAGTAACCTTTAGAGCAGAAATTGGGGCATCAACAATGCAAGCAAGGATAATAATCAGCAGAATGAAATATATGAAATCAATATCAAATCAGAAAGGAAATTTAAAAACATATACTCGCAAAATAAAGGAAAGAAGGAAAAAAAATGTGGAAAACTTTAACAGTTATTAAAAAGCAGTGATTGATGTAGCAAACTAGAGCAACTAAATAAAAAGGAAATTGCAGAAAGAGTAAAAGTTTGGGATTTGCAGAATTGGAAAAGGGAAATAGACAAAGAATGTTTACAAGTCTATGAAAGCGGGAAAAGGGAAATTAAAGAAAGTTTGGATTATGATACACTTTCTACTCACAGATACTTTTCAGAGCTAGAACTAATACTTTAACTTAAAATGGAGAAACAGATTCTCCAATGGTGAAACCTGCTGTGATATAATGTGGAGTTGAAGAAGACCTGATGCATTTCAATAGCACCTGCCAAGAAAATGAAGATCTTAGAAGAAAATTCATTGGAACTCCAAAAATCATATGCAGAAAACTTACATGAGGTTGTTGGATGGTTGTTTGAATCTCAAAACATTGAAGTAAAATTTATCTTGGAAAAATGTGGGGAAGAAGGAAAAAAAAAGGGTCAATCTAATAATATATGATTAGGGATGGCAATGATAATGATGGTGGTCGATATTGATAGGGTTGATATAATTGATAATAATATTCAATAAAATTGGTCAATCTTATTATTTTTAAACACATTACACCCTCTCATATATTTAGGTTAATTTAATATATATATATATAATATATATATATATTATATATATATATATATATATATTAATATATATATATATATATATATATATATATATATATATATATATAATATATAATATATATATATATTATAATATATATATATATATATATATATATATATTATATTATATATATATATATATATTTTACGTTCTCAGTATTTTCTTTTTATTTTATTATCTGTATTGGGAAATGTGGGGAAAAGGATCTCAAATTTTTGTATTCAAAAAATTATTGTTTTAGTTTTGTTGTCTTAATGATATTCTAAGAGACATTCATATTGAGCTAAGAAATGAATGTGGCAGTACTAAAGCCACTGGTGATAAAAACAGTGCTACTGAAAATGTTAATAATTAGTCTAGTACATTCAAATTATAGTAATCAAATAATCTATTATATTGGGTTATATTGTTATTTAACAATTTTATTAATGATTTTATATTATTGTGTCATAGACTCATAGTATTAATTATCTTAAGCTACCTGAAATGAATGAAAAATATTTGTAAGTTAGAATTATCACTTGAGAGTTGATATGTTGGTGGTACATGCCATATAATACCCCAAATAATAAAAGTTTGTAAATTAGAATTATCACTCATATGTTATCATCATATAGCTATTAAGTATTATTATTTTTACTTTTATTAGGGATTTTAGGGCAGTGCAGGTAGTTGGTTATGATTTATATATGCAAGGGATATTCCTAATCACTAAAAAAGGCCAGTACTTTGTTTCTCAAATATATTTTTATATATATATATATATATATATATATATATATATATATATATATAATATATATATATATATAAATATGAAATATAATATATTATATAATATATTTATATATATATTATATATTATATGATATATAATATATATATATATATATATATATATATGATATATTTATATATATATTATATATATATATATATATATTATATATATATATATATATATATATATATATATATATATATATATATATATATATATATATATATATATACATTTATTATCTTTTGTATGTGTTTACTGTTTACCGTATATATATATATAAATATATATAATTATATATATATATATATACTATATATATATAATATATATATATATATATATAATATATATATATATAATATATATATATATATATATATATATATATATATATATATATTACTTCCTCTACCAGGAAGGATTCTTCACGCTGTCAGCCGCCGCAAGCATCTTTCTCTAACAGACGTCCCTGCTCATGCACTGTTCGTTTCCTCTTCTCTCAGCCGCTCTCATATTTGGTAAGCTTGACATTTTCCAGGAGTCCCTCCACCGATTCCGCCCATCTCTTCTTCGTTCTTGGTCTTCCGCCCTCTGGTGTCCATTCCCATCTTCTTTTTTGCATTCTCTCCTGCTCCATCCTCTCCAGTAATGTCGGCGCCACCATCTCAATCTCCCAACATCCATCTTCAGTGTCATTTTTTCAATTCTTTCTTTATAACTTTCATTCCTTATTCCTGTCTCTGCCTCTCTTTCGCAATCATAAGTTTCTTAGTATGCCTCATCTCCGCCGCTTGTTATTACTTGTATTCTACTCTCCTCTCTTCCTCTCATGCTCATGTTTCCGTTCCGTACAGCAGTGTCGGAGTAGTATGCTGTTAAAAATCACTTTTTTAACCTCTATTTCCGATGTTTCTGTCTTTCATCATGGAGTATACCCCCGCTTTCATAGCTAATCATACTTTTCCATTCTTCGCGTATCTCTCCTCCACTTTCTCCCTTCTGTTAAAACATCCTCCGAGATAATTGCGGTATTTACCGCCTTCCACCTCCTCCTCTCTGCAACATCATTCCTCAAATCCCTCCTGATGTCTCAGTTTACTGTTAATATCTCTGTTTCTGTATGTTCATCTTCATCCCTGCTTCCATCCAACTCCTCCGCAAACAACTCCACCACCTCTTGAATATCGCCTCCTCCTCTCGCTCCAACATGTCAGATCGTCCGCATATGGCCATTATGTCCCTTCAAATTCTCCCAGTCTCTCTTTCACTTTCTTATCACCACGTCTAAATATAATATTAAACAGCAGTGGTGATAAAACATTCCTGCTTCACTCCCTGTTTTCACGCTCAAACCATCTATCGTTTTCGCGCACTCATTTCTAACATTACAGCACTGCATTTGTCATATATATACTTCTATCGCCTTCTTTAATCTACCCTTCACCTCTCCATAATTCCTCTCCATAGCTCTCAAGAGCTTTTTTCTTGACACCGAATCGAATGCCTTTTGCAGATCGATGAAGCTACAAAGAATCTCTTGTCATATTCCAAGCATCTTCTCCGGGACCATTCTCAGTGTGAAATAAGAGGTCCGTCGTTCCTCTTCCCTTCTATACCCGTACTGAGTTGCACATCTTGAAGATCATGGACCTTCTCGCTCAAGGATCTCTCCATATTCTTTTCGTATATTTTCGTCAGATGTCCATGCAGTGAGATAACGCCCTATAAATATTACAAATGATCTCCTTTCAGCTCCTTCTCCTCCTCAACACGCAACTCCCACAGCCATCCATCCTCTCCTGGAGGCTTTTAAGTCCCTTCTTCATCCTTTTTATTGCCTCTTCATATTCCTCCACCTATCTCTCCGCGCTTCATCTCTCTCTTCCTCCTCCCTCTTCTGATCTGCAGCTTCCTCTTGTTCTCTGTATTTCTACATTTAGCAGATCTTCATAGTATTCGGTCCATCAATCATTTCTTTCTTCCGGTCTCATAAGAATCTCTCAGTTTCTATCTTTTATAATTCTAGTAACACTTTTTGGTTTTCTATTACGCTTTCGCCATCTAATAGCTTTTTCTTCCCTTCGCCACATCTCTCGTTATTTCTTTCTCCTGCCATTCTCTCTGTCTCCATCTTTTTTGCTCTCCTTTTTATTCTCTCTGCTTCATTCCTTGCCTGTACATATACCTCCCTTGCTGCCACTGTTGCTTCTTTTTCAGCCACTTCCTCATTTTAACTCTGTTTTTTCTTAATTGCTTTTTTTTCACTCTTCGTTCCAACAACCATTGGTGTATGTGCTCTTCCTAGTAACCTCCTAACCCATCTTTTACCAGAGTTTTCTCCTGCCCTTCCTGATTACATGCTGCAAGTCTTTCATTTTCTTCTCCATTTCCTTAGGGTTTTCCTGGATTTCCCGTTCACTCATAATTTTGTCTCGTTTTTCTTGTTCTGCAACTTTCTCCAATCTTGATCACTGCTTCTTCTGCTCATTTACTCTTCCTTCCCCTCTTATCTTCATTCCGCCGCCAACAGTCCTATGATCCGCATCCAAGGGCATCCGGATCACCTTACATTTCTTTATCATACTTTTTAATCTGAGACTATAATGTAGTCTATAACAGATTTTAGGAAGAATTGTTTCCGTTAGCTGATCCATCTATACCTCTTCGTAAAGATATGCGACTTTCTTGGTTGAAAAACGTGTTCATTATTTTTTTTAATCGTTTTTTTCTCCCACAAAAATCGATCAACGCTTCTCCTTCCATGTTTCTTGTCTCCTCTCCAAATGGTCCCAATACCCTCTGCATCTCTCTTCTCTTTCCAACTCTAGCGTTGAAATCTCCCATCAACACGCACCACTCCCCCTCCTCCTCCATCCCCACCTCTTCTTCGAATTTTAAAATCTAGTTTTTTTTTCAATTCCTCTGAGTAATATATATATATATACTATAATATATATATAATATATATATATAATATATATAATATATATATATATATATATAATATATATATATAATATATATATATAATATATATATATATATATATATATATATATATATATATATATATATATATATATATATATATATATATATATATATATATATGGTGGGTGGGTGAATGGATGAAGGTGAAGAAAAATTAACCAGTCTCCTCTAGTGGGACTGATGCCGCCATGGAATTGCCGACATGATTTGGTACACTGATCTGTTCCCAAAAAAAAGTAAAAAAATTTATACTTGACCATCCTAAGTCCCATAAAAATTGGACCTACAATCCCTTTTAAAGGAGTCGTATTTTCTTGAGGATAAACATGGGAAATTTTGGGTAGTTTCGATACATTGGAACTTCCAAATATTTATAGTCTATCGAGTTGGTAATTATCTTATCTTCAAATCAGTCTTCTAAAATATTTTGTTGGAATGAGGTTGTGGATGGAGAGTTCATTTGATTGAGTTATTTAATAAATAAAAATATTAAATTGATTGTAAGTATCGATGTATTTAGTTTTATATTATTTCATCTCTTTGAATTTGATTTGAAAAATAGTTATTTAATGTAATTGAAGTTTATTATCCATATCACGTGCATTATTTGATAAAACCACGTGGAGTTCAAAACATGTTTGATATGGTGGTTCTATGATTTGCTACAGAGAACTCTCTCTCTCTCTCTCTCTCTCTCTCTCTCTCTCTCTCTCTCTCTCTCTCTCTCTCTCTCTCTCTCTCTCTCTCTCTCTCTCTCTCTCTCTCTCTCTCTCTCTCTCTATATATATATATATATATATATATATATATATATATATATATATATATATATATATATATATATATATATATATATATATATATATATATATATATATATATATATATATATATATCTTATATATATATATATATATATATATATATATATATATATATATATATATATATATAGCCAGCCTCTAGAAGAGCCTGATCCATATCTCAAAAACTACAACAGCTACCGGGAAAAAATACATTCCTTTAATAATCGCAAAATATCCCAAGGAAAAAGTAAAAAAAAAAAAAAAAAAAAAAAAAAAAAAAAAAAAAAATCATATCTCAAAAACTACAAAAGCTACAGTGAAATGAAATACATTTTGGAATCCTTGTAAAATTTGGTTGGAAAATGTAAAAAAAAATAAAAAAATTTAAAAAAATAAAAATTGGCTATTTTTTATTTTGGGGGGGTGCTGGGACATAGTATATATATATTATTTGTAAAGGTATTACACGGCAATTTAGGGGGCTCGAGCCGACAGGGAACACAGGGGGACGTTTTCCATACCCCCGTAGGCGAGGCAGAGGAACCCCACGACACTAAATACCAAGAGCGGGGTTCGGGACCCTCCCGGAGGGAGATGGTCCTACCCCCGTAGTTCCCCAGGCCAGAGACCGACTCTATCAGTGCGGTATACCCTTGAGGTATTCTTTAGTTAAAAAAAAAAAAGCAAAATTTAATGAAAGTCTATTTATTTTAAAAAATAAAAAAATAAATATCTCTAAATAGGCCTTCTAATCATATTACTATAATTATTAACAATAATTTTTTTTTTTTTTTTTTACATTTTCCTATCCAAAATTTTACAGGGTTTCAAAAAATTTTTCCTTTTTCCCGTTCATATATTTGTGTTTGGAATATAAATTTTTTTTAATTTTTTTTTTTTTTGCATTTTCCGCACTAAAATTGGACCAACATTCCAGCAATGTTTTCCTTTTCCTGGTAGCTGCTGTAGTTTTGAGATATGGATTGTGGCTCTTCTAGAGGCTGACCTAGGCCAGCCTCTAGAAGGCCACAATATCTCAAGCTACAACAGCAAGGAAGCTTTGACGGAATCCTATTGAAATTTTACCGAGGAAACTGTAAAAAAAAATAAATAAATAAAAAAATAAATCATCTCAACCTAAAAGCTCCAGAATGAAACTATAGGAATGGATAACTCAAATATCTTATAAATAATTATTATTTTTTGGGGTTTCTGGGACATGTATATATATATATATTATTTGTAAAGGTATTACACGGCAATTTAAGGGGCTCGAGCCGACAGGGGAACACAGGGGGACGTTTTCCATACCCCGTAAGAGAGGGCGGAGGAACCCACGACACCCAAATACCAGGCAGGGGTTCAGGGGCCTCCCGGAGTAGGAATTAGTCCCTGCCCGTAGTTCCTGGAAATAGAGGAATAACTCTATCGGTGCAGGTATACCTTTGGGGTATTCTTTAGTTAAAAAAAAAGCAAAATTTAATAGAAAGTCTATTTATTTTAACGAGTACCAATAAAAGGTCTCTAAATAGGCTCTCTAATCATATTACTATAATTATTAACAATAATTTTTTTATTTTTATTTTTACATTTTCCTATCCATTTTACCAGGATTCCAAAAATGTATTCCTTTTCGCTGTAGCTATTGTAGTTTTTGAGATATATATATATATATATATATATATATATATATATATATATATATATATATATATATATATATATATATATATATATATATATATATATATATATATATATATATATATATATATATATATATATATATATATATATATATATATTTTTTTTATTTTTTTTTTTTAACATTTTCCGCACTAAAATTGGACCAGCATTCCAGCAAT
>JABUQX010113775.1:22500-25000 GCA_015478945.1 Trachelipus rathkii
TGCTAAAATGGCCTCTAAAAAGCTGGGAATTCTGTTCAGATTGCGTGATTTTTTTCTTCTGCTCAGATACTTCAGTTATATAAAGGTCTTATTCGCCCCTGTATGGAATACTGTTCCCACATTTGGGGTGAATCCGGTTCCACCCTCCTTTTGGATAGAGTTGAAGCTAAGGCTAAGAGGCTTATAAACTGTCCCGATACTTTCTGACTCCCTTGGCCCTCTTTCTCTGCGTCGTGACATTGGTGCCCTATCTCTTTTCTATATAGGTATTACAACGGCAGGTGCTCGAGAGAATTGACCTCTCACATTCCTCCACCACTGCGTCGCCCTCGTAACACAAGAGGTGCCTTGTTCTCTCATGAAAATTGTGTGAATATTGGAGACTCAAGGATCACTCGTTGTGGTACCTCCTTCTTTCCAGCCACATCTGTTTTGTGGAACTCCTTGCCTTCTTCTATTTTCCCTGCAATATTCAATCTTCCTCTATTTAAGTCCCGCGTCTGCGCCCACCTGAGGAAATTGCGTTAGGCAAGGGACAGGGTGGGTTTACTTTCCATTTATTTCAATTTTTGTTTTTCTTTTTGTATTTTTTATTTATTCATTTATTTTGCCCCCTCCTTTTGAAAAGGGCCCTGCCCGTGAGTGGTGGTATCATGTAAAAAAAAATGATAATAATAATAACAAACAAAAAACAACTTATAGTTAATGGGAAGGATGAAATTCGTTTTTGAGGGACATTATAGTTCATACTGTATTTTCGAATTTTAGTTACGCGGGCTGAATGGAATGAGGCGAAGGGCCTGATTTGGCACGCAGGCCGTTGTTTGGAGATCCCTTCTTAATGCCTAAACCGAAAAAACATGTGAATAACACAATTTATTTAAGGTATACATTCCAATAACAGTTACAGTAATAGTAAATAGACTCTTACTCTCAAGTTTAGGCCACATCAGTGATCTTACTCTCACAGAAGGTGCAGGAAATTTCTGAACTATTAGCAGTATACATTTTATTATATTTGTTACCTCACAATATTAAATTTATTCACGAACCTCTTAGTAATGTGTTAAGACGATAATTTATTATTGTTCACATCCGTATTATTATTATTATTATTATTATTATTATTATTATTATTATTATTATTATTATTATTATTATTATTATTATTATTATTATTATTATTATTATTATTATTATTATTATTATTATTATTATTATTATTATTATTATTATTATTATTATTATTATTATTATTATTATTATTATTTCACGAACCGTGTATGCGGATGATAGTAAATGTGCTGTAACTTTCAAACGGGGCACATAGGACACATGTTGATATAAACGTTTTTGATTTTTGATGGACTCCCATCAATCCCTTCAGTGGGTTCCACATGTTACGGAACACCCTGTACATATATATATATATATATATATATATATATATATATATATATATATATATATATATATATATATATATATATATATATATATATATATATATATATATATATATATATATATATATATATATATATTCCTTTTAACAACAAAATGATCTATAATTTCCTCCATTTACGTTGTGATGAACACTCATTAAAGCCAGTTCTGTTAGTCTTTCCACTCCTGTATAATTGAGAAATTTGTTTTGAGACCTTTGAGAGTAGTGAAGTATTTTTATAGAGTGCGCGATACGAGTAAGATGGATGCTAGAATCTATATCGATCCAAATGAGACTGTATTGATCAAATTTAGTTTAAAAAATTTGTGAAATTTTTAATTGATATCAATTGAGTCGCTTTACAAAAATTGGATAGTATTTTGGATAGTATTTTGTGGCTCAAGAACTTGCTCTCAAACTAGTTTGAAAAATTATCAAGAAAACGGATTATAATTTCTATAAAGTATAATAATAAATTATAATTTCTTATAAAGTAGGAAAAAAATATATATCAATATTTCACTGTTCCAAAATATATATATATCTTTTTTGGAAAAGTGAAATATTGATATAATTTTTTTTTATACTTGTCCGATCAACATCAAAATTTCAGGGCTTGTACAGTCGGTAAAGATGCATCTTTTTTACTTAGATAATCTTTTTATATAATCCAAAAAAAACTTTTCAAAATTTCCCAAAAATTTTTTTTTGAAAATTTGTAGGTAATAGACCCATTATATATATATATATATATATATATATATATATATATATATATATATATATATATATATATATATATAATATATATATATATAGTAATAACAATAATAATAATATCAATCTATATCTAATATATATCTATAATAATATATTATATAATAATATATATAATAATAATAATAATAATATATAATAATAATATATATCAGTGTGATAGTGGTCAAGGATTCTTGAGTGGGCTAAGATCAAAGTAATATATATAATATGTAATATATATAATAATATAATAATAACAATAATATATATATAATATTAATAATAATATAATGT
>JABUQX010113776.1:0-5000 GCA_015478945.1 Trachelipus rathkii
CACCGAGAGAGATATCAAGTGGGACGAATTAAAATTAGGGCCTGAATAAGGAAAAAGGAAGATCGAAAGGTCTGGGAATGGTGTGAGAATGGAAATGTTGCAGAAAGGAGGTAGAGGGGTGGAGGAAATGGGCTGTATAGGTTTATTATAATATATGTGGAGGAGTGGTGGAGGTACCACAGATTGGGAAGGATGGGTTTGTTTTGGTTCCCCTGTATAAGGGGAAAGGGGATAGGATGGATTGTGGGAATTATAGAGGTATATGTCTTTTAAGTGTGGTAGGGAAAGTGTATGGGAGAATACTGATTGAGAGAGTGAGAGGTTTAACGGAGGGGAGAATGGGGGAAGAACAAGGAGGATTTAGGGAGGGAAGAGGGTGTGTGGACCAAGTGTTTACACTAAAGATGCTTGTGGAGAAAAGTATAGAGAGGAAAGGGAAAGTGTATGGGTGTTTTTTAGATTTGGAGAAAGCATATGATAGAGTGAAGAGGGGTGAATTGTGGAGGGTGCTGGAGGAGAATGGAGTGGGGGGTAAATTAGGTAAAGGTATTAGGGCTTTTTATAGGAATAGTAGAATGTGTGTGAGAGTGTTAGGAGGGGAGAGTGAGATGTTTAGGGTGGTGAGAGGATTGAGGCAGGGGTGTGTAATGTCGCCGTGGCTATTCAATTTGTTTATGGAGAGTGTTTGAAGAGGAATGGTGAGGGAGGGGAGGGGGGTGGAATTGATGAATGGGAATGATAGAAGGGAAGTGAACATGATACTATTTGCGGACGATACTGCCCTAGTGGCGAAGAACGCGGAAGGGCTGAGGTATTTGGTGAGGGAGTTTGAGAGAATGTGTGGACAAAAGGGGCTTAAAATAAATCCAAGTAAGAGTAAAGTGTTAGTGTTTGAGGAGAGGAAAGAGAGGAAGGGGAGGGGTTAGGGTTAGAGTAAGAGGTGTATTATTGGAGAAGTAAAGATTTTTAAGATATTTAGGGATGATTTGGTAAGGGGGGGGGATGAAGGAGGAGATAGAACATAGAGTAGGAGAAGGAATGAGAGCTTTGAGTGGTCTGAGAGAATTATGGAAAGGGGGGGATTTATCACAGAAAGTTAAGATAAGTATGTTTGAAAAAATTTGTGTACCAGCGGTGTTGTATGGGTGTGAAACGTGGGGGTTGAATGCCAGGTCCAGGAAGAAGTTGGAAGTATTTGAGATGAAGGGGTTGAGAGCGGTTTGTGGGGTTAGCAGAAGGAGAGAGGATAGGAAATACGGGTGGTGAGGGGAGATGTGATGGAGGAAATGGTTTTGGTGGAAGAGCGAGAAGGGAATGTTAAGATGGTATGGGCATCTAGTGAGAATGGAGGAACAGAGAGTGGTTAGTAAGAGAGTTTGGGAGGCGGAGGGGATAGAGGAGAGGAACGGGGAGACCAAGAAGGAGGTTGGATGGATGGATATAAAGGAGATGCTGGAGAGGGAGGGATAGGAGAAGAGGGTAGGGTGTGGGAGAGATAGAGTGGGGTGAGAGGTGGGTGAGGCGGATGAAGGGGAAAGGTGTGAGTGGAGAGAGGCTGTACGTACCACTACCCCGCTCAAGCGGGAAAAAAGTGAAGGTAAAATAAATAAATAATATCTAATAATATATACTATTACCTATATATATATAGTTATAATTATATATATACTATATATCTATATATATATATATATATCAATATATATATTATATTATATATATATATATTATATATATATATCATATATATATAAATATATATATATATATATATATTATATATATATATATATATATATATATATATATATATATATATATATATATATACTTATATTATATATTATATAATTATATATATATATATATATATATATATATACTATATATATATATATACTATATAATTAAAATAATATATGTCATGGATCGAAAGCTCACGTTCACAAACATCATATGAAGACCATGTAAATACTTTTAAATATATTCTTAAAGATTTATTGATATTAATATTTAAGGCCTTATACTATACTATATATATATATATATATATATATATATATATATATATATATATATATATAATTTTTTAATTCAACTTCAAAGAGTAACATCCGCGATCCGCATCCGCATTCGCACTCCTCATCTACTTTAAAGATCCGCATCCGCATTCGATCCTCATCATCTTTAAAGATCGCACCGCATCCGCAATCCGCAACCAGTCAAATTTTGACATCCGTCCATCACTAATAATTATATATATATGATACTAATATATATACTATATATATATATATATATATATATTATATATATATATATATATATATTTATATATATATTTATATATTATATATATATATATATATATATATAAATATATATTATATATATATATATATATAGTATATATATATTATATATATATAATATGTATATAATATATATATATATATATACTGGATTATTTAACAGAAAAATTATTTTGAATATTAATTTGCTAAAGATTAATTTAATTAGTAAATTTTCATATTAATTATTATTTTATTATATTATTATTATTAATTGCTGTTATACTCCTTCATCTGAGATATTAATTGAAATTAATTGCTATTACTACTGCTACATTTGATCTAACTACATTAACTGCTATACCAACTGTTACAACTGATTATGCTGTAACCTAGAGATTATAATAGAAATTTAAGCTACTAAGCTATACCACCATCAATGCTGTTTGCAGTTTTACTATTTCATATTTAACATTTTATAATGGCCAACAATTTATTAAATTAATCATTGCAGCAAACAATTTTAAAATGTCAAAAATATTATATTTAAGCTCTTCTCGTAATATTAATTTCCTCATAACATTTTTATTTAAAATAAAAAAAATAAATATATACTTCTCTTATAAATTTGCAAGCTTTTTTAAGTAAATAATGAATGATCTTAACAAATCAATAAAAATAATTTTAATTAATTAAGAAAACACAAATTTAAATTACGCTTATTTTTTATTAAGATTAATTAATAATAGTGGCTTTTATGTCAGAGGTTTAGAGAAGGATTGAGCGTGGCTTTATTGTAAAAGTAATATTGAGTAAATGTATTTGTTACTACATCTTTAATGGAAGAAGGAACAACATCTCTCTCTCTCTCTCTCTCTCTCTCTCTCTCTGCTCTCTCTCTCTCTCTCTCGTCTCATCTCTGCTCTCTCGTCCTCTCTCTCTCTCTTTCCTTCCTCTCCTCTCTCCTCTCTATCGATATATATATATATTTTTTTTACAATAATAATTAAGATCTCGGGCAAAGCCTATTTCCAAGGAGGGGGTGTTAAAATCAACAAAACTATCAACTAACGCAAATCACGCAGATGAGCACAGACGCGGGCTTTAAAGTGAGGAGATTTAATTCAGTAGGAAATACAGAAGATGGAAGAGAATCCCACAGAACAGAGGTGGCAGGAAAGAAGGAGGCACACAAGGAACTAGTCGGAGTTGCTAATATCAAACAAACTCAATGTGCGATTACCAGCACCTTTGTGCTACGAGCGTTCCTTAAAGAGGTGGCACGCGAGTGGAAGCTCCTCGAGCATTTGCCGCTAAGGTACCTAAGATAAAGAGTAAAGCCAACATCGCGCCGCAAAGATGGACAGGGTCAAGTGAACTAGAAAGAAGCGGACAGTTTATAAGTCTTTTGGCTTTGACTCCGACCATCAAATCCGGCGTGCTAAACCTGAGCCCCCCAGATATGACGAGCAGGTACTGCCATACAAGGGCGGAGAGGCCTTGTATACACTGGAGTAAACTGTGGAGAGGAAAAAAGTCTCGTGCAGTCTAAACAGAACTGCCCATTTTCTTTGAGGCCGCCCTAGCAACCGTTGTGATGTCAGGTTTCCAAGACATTTTTTTGTTTATGTTAGGCCAAGGATGTTTTATATTGTCAACAGGCAGAGCGAAGAACGCGTGAAAGAGATTAGGAAATTAGAAGGTGTCTTAAGAGAGGAAGATTTGAAGACAGTTGAAGTTTTTAAAGATTGAATTTCACAAGGTTGAGACAACCCCACCCGGAAATTCTGATCCAGATCAGCTGATGAATAGAATCGGAAAGATTAAGACGAAGGCCAAGTTCTAAGAAGTAAACAGAGGGAGCACGAATCTGAAATGCATGTTGAAGATGAGGGTCGAGTCATCTGGCATATGAGTGAATAGAGTTTAAGATGTGCAGGTGAGAAGAATCATTAATGAAAAGTAGGAATATAAGTAGGAGATAAGACAGAACCTGAAGGAACACACTATGACGAGAAAAGGAAGAAGAGTCGCCAATCACAACAGCGCGATATTGAGGCGATTTGAAAGAAGAACTAGACATAAGTAAAGCAAAGAGAAGGAGGAAAACCAAAGGAGGGGAGCTTGGAGAGAAGTGACGCGTGCCATACCCGGTCAAATGCTCTGGATATGTCAAGCGCCACCACGCAAGTCTCCCCGTAGTTCCTAAGGGCGGAAAACCATAAATCGGTTAAATAGGAAAGTATATCACCAGTAGACCTCGAACGCCGAAAACCGTACTGGCGATCGGAAAGAAGAGAATGAGATTCCAGATTGTCTAAGAAGTGAGAGTTGAGAAGGTTTCAAAGATCTTAGATAGAATACAAGTGAGAGCTATAGGCGATAGTTAGAAGGATGCAGAGCGGCTTCCTTTTTTCGGAATGGGTTGGTACATGGTGCGTGCTTCCAACACTTGAGGGAAAGATGTTAGTAATCGAGACATAGAGACTATAGTTGAACGAGGGGCGGGGCCAGCCGTAAGCACATTCCATCAAAACTCGGGGAGGAATGCCATGCCGGCCCACCCTTCTCAACGTTCAATAGTATCTCGGAGCCCATACACCCGATCTAAATGTAATC
Source organism: Trachelipus rathkii (assembly GCA_015478945.1). Lineage (NCBI taxonomy): Eukaryota > Metazoa > Arthropoda > Malacostraca > Isopoda > Trachelipodidae > Trachelipus > Trachelipus rathkii. The sequence continues at coordinate 4,911 of JABUQX010113776.1, forward strand.
ACAGGCTAAAGACATAGGACACCTGAGAGGAAGAAGGTGGAGGAGGAGGAATGCCAGAACCGTCCAGGGTTGAGTTAAGAGGAAAATAGG
>JABUQX010113776.1:12500-17500 GCA_015478945.1 Trachelipus rathkii
CTCGCTCAGAAACTGAGATGGAAGCGACGCCACCATCTTCGCGCCAAAAGGAAAGGACGCGGCGTCAATGTCGATTCGCCTTTAAAAACATACAGTCAATTGACATCAAATCAGTTACCAACCTTTGACCCCTACGATGTTATAAATTGGTTAAGTGCTACCACAGCGATCTTCAAATTAAATCACATAGAAGATACCCACGAACGTGTTCGTTTGTTGGCTCCAATCTTGCCCACAAATTTGGTCTCCAAAATCACTTTTCCTCTTCAAAACGACGCTTATCGTCTGCTATTACAAAACATAGAAGAAGTTTACCTTCCAGCCTTGAGGAACAGAATCCGGGATGTCTTTAAACAAGGCATGAGACCCGATGAATTGCCCAGTGAATATCTCCATCGTGTCAAGGGGGTATTGGGGAATAAGAGCTTCGATGTGTTGGTAGAACACAACCCCAAATTTGCGATAGACCTCTTTTTAGAGCAGATGCCCCAAAACATTCAGATGTCAGGTCTATTCATTAGCGGAAGAAAATGACCTTGTCAGGATGGTCAAAGTTTCGGACGATCTATATAAGAATTTTGTTCGAAAAGGAAGAAATTATCATCAACCAAACGAAGAACAGACTTGGAACTCTGTGAATTCTGTACGTAACAGAACAGACTCCGCCTACCTTCTTCCCAGCGCGCGCAACACAGAGAGCAAACATGAAAATGAGAACCGCGGTGAAGGTCAAGTTGCCCACCAGCTGGCTGAGCTCACCAAAACAGTGAACGAGCTCGCTCACTCCTTTCAGCTGTTCGTTAAAAGCCAAGCAGACACAGCTGAGAGAGGAAACCGGACACGCGATAAAAGTAGGTCGCGTTATTCAGAAACAGATACAAATGGGTACAGTAAAGCCTTTAATAACGCGGTCAATCAATTATGCTTCTATCATGGTCGCTATCTCTTCAAAGCCTTCAAATGTGAAAGCCCTGAATGTCCTATGTATCCATTAATATATGGTAATAACCAGAAAAATGTCCCATCATCGTCGGAAAACTGCTAACAAGGCTGCGAAATTTACCATCAAATAGCAGCCGTGAAAAATCAACTCACAACAGAAAAGTGAGATTTAGTAATACCCTCCAAGTGATAAGTGACCCTATTACAAACAGTGAGGTGCTTAATGAAATAAACTTACTAAATAAAAGTGCTGAAGAATTAAATAAAAATATATCAATCATAATAACTCTATTAACCTTAAAAATGATAGTGATAAAAATACTACTCACTGCACTACTCACTACTAACTCTAGCTATACTAATAATTATAAGTAATTAATAATAATAAATATAATAATAATATAATAATAATAATAATTACATATAATTAATAATAATAATAATAATAATAATAATAATAATTATATATCATAATAATAAAAATATAAATAATACTAATAATAATAACAATAATTACATAATAATAATATAATATATAATAATAATAAAAATATAATAATGCCAATGAAAGTAATATGTATTCATTAAAAAACGAAAATGAACATTATCTGATACAGAAACTGATCAAAATATAGATACAACTACCAGCACTACTCAAATAGAAAATATAAATACCATTAAAAATAACAATGAAAATGAAAAAAATGAACAATTAAATAAAAACTTTATCATTGAACCCTATTCAATTCACACAAATGTACAAGGAATGCATGATCCTTCTAGTTAAAGAACTCTAAAAATTTAAATATGAAAAGTAGTAGTAGTCCACAAAACAAAAATATATCAACAAATAATGATATTACATTAAATAATACTGACCTCAATACAGGTCTCGAAACAAATGTCTCAAGCAATGTTGGTAATGTACTTAATAACCTTTTTGTTGCCACTGTTAGTCCCTTGCATGTGGGATACGTCTTTTTTAACTCAAATTTATTAAATGGGGGGGGGTGTTATAGATAATACAAGGGAAGATGGAAGCAATGTAGCAAATATCCTGTCAGACCCAACTGATTTAAGTGCTGATGACGAGCGCTGCTTAAGCAGTAAGATAGTTACAGCCGCTGTTGAGGGAGACAGGAGGGTTTGCAAGATTGACAATTTGACCTTGTATATAGTCTATGACACATTAAATAAGATCGATTATTTGGTAGATTGCGGATCTGTCTTCAGCCTCTTACAATGCGCTGCTAATGACCATCAAAAAGCGCCGGTAGGCTATATGCTTGCTGCTAACAATTCAAAAATTGCAATCTATGGTATTAAAGATATTGAAGTCGATCTGGGATTGGGGCGTAGATATATTGTTACTTTTTATATCGCTAATGTAAGCACAAATATTTTAGGATTAGACTTTTTAAAAAATTTCGAGATGGGCATAAATTTTAAAGAAGATTTATTGTTAGATCAAATTACAAATAAGACCATAAAATTGAGTAGAAATGTGAATTTTAATATTAATGCTGCTCCTATTTCTTCTTATTCAAATCTCTCTCTCTCTCTCTCCTCCTCCTGTGCCTGTGCCTTCTAGTTCTTTAAATTTTAATGAGTTATTGTCGAAATATTCTGAGTTATTTGTAAACCCTTATCTCCCCGAAAACCACCACATCAAATTGAAACAAGAAAAAAGGTGGAATGAAATTTAAAAATATAAGAATAAAAATAAGAGAATGAGCACAGCATCAATAGCTGAGGACGGTCAAATAACTACGGACGAAGAAGCCGCCTATATTCCAGAGAGAGTATTAATAGAACTAGCCAACAATTTTCCTTATAAAATAGATATAAAGGGACCGCCCATCTCCCTTAAGCCAAGAAGGGTCCCCCATAAACTTTATGCTCAAACAAAAGCAGAACTGGACAACCTCGTAGCTACAGGAGTCCTTCGCCGCAGCCATTCACCTTGGTCTTTTCCCATGAGTGTCCTCCAGAAAAGCGAAAATCGTGTCAGAATAATCTCCGATTTGTAGAGAGTTAAAACGAGAGCGAGATAGAGAGTTCCTATGGACTTCCGCACTGCAAGATGCAAATATAACCTGCAGGGGAGGCCGTCTTTTCAACCAAATTGACGTGACGCAGGCCTTTTACGCGTCTGCCATTCAGCGCCAGACTCACAAAACGTACTTTACATCAACTTCAAAATCGGATCATTATACCCACCGGAACTTCCATGGCGTTATGTTCATCCCCCTTTATCTTTCATTCTTACATTGATCACAGTCTTGACAAGGTCCTACGAATACTCAGCTATAGGATGACGTTTGATCCACACAAAAGAGCGAGCAGAAGATACAAAACATTCCTGGGAGAAGTGTTGAAGAGGTTAAGTTATCTGCATCATTAAGTCTTAAGATCCCACAAAATGCCAAGACCCACAGGAGATATAATTATTTTGGAGTTATAATGTAAGCTGGAATGAGCGGGCATCAGACCTCATCATGATAAATTTGGGATATTTTTAAACACCCCAAGCCCCGAACCATCAAAGAATTAAGATCTTCTCGGACGAGTGACTTCTACGGCAGCAGCGTTCCGTATATTTCTGAAATAACTGCGCCTAAACCTATTCTTAAAAAGGAAAACTTACTCAACCGCCGCGTCTGCTGGAATTCAACTGCAGATAAAGCTTTCAAAAATATTAAAATGCTGTTGAAGATGCTTCTGTACTCTACTTATCCCGGCAAACAGTCTCTAATTCAAAAATTATCAACATACTCACATGTATCTGCCAGCTGCTGTTATTTTATCCGCTACTGGCACAGACCACCTTCCGATTGCCTTTTATAGTTCACTCTTGTCACCTACCGAAAGAAAGTATGATGAATCCAATCGCCTACTAGTCTGCTTAACCAAAGTCTTCAAGAAGTACGGCTATCTCCTCACAAATAAAAATATTGATATAGAAACCAACTGCCGTGAACTCATCAACAAATATAAAAGAGCAAATGATGATAAAAACTTCAATATTCGTGAAATTAGAAGTCTAAATTTATTAACTGTTACAAAGTTTTTACCAGATTGTTCTCACCAGGGTGGGGGCTCTTAGAAGAATACTTATTAATAAATGATATCAGTAATGATGAACCAAATAACGAAGAAAGTGAGACTACTGACGCAGATGAACTATCAAAAATCACCTCCTCTCCTACGAACACTGTGATTGGTCCTCATTTCAGCAAATTAGCCAATAAGAGCGAAGTTCCCATACTCCACGTGGATTCTTGTTCAAATTTTACAACCACCTACAAATATGAAGAACTTTCTCCAAAACTCAAAGCTCGTTATCATAGGGTAATAAAACAAAACCACACCCGTGCTGCGGTCGGCAGTCCAATGAAGGGTAAAAAGGTAGACCCTTTAAATAGCCAAAATGTAAACAAAATAAATTCCGAGAATAGTTCTCATGAGAAAAAAAGGGACTTTAAAACCCAAAGGGTTGAGAATGAAAGAGAGAATAGAAATGGAAGAAAAAGAATTACTCAAAATAAGTGAAAAATCGCCAACTAAAAAGTTAGATGAAATAAATGATATACTTACTGAAAACACACGAATAAATTTAATTCAGCGCTGTAATGAAGCTCATATTGACTTAATAAAACGCTTCAGAAAAGAAGTTGACTACGCAGCAATTAGTAAAGACCAGTTAGAAGATGAATACATTAATTCATTACTTGAAAATAAAGAAAAAAGTTCATTAATCATAAAGAAACAACCCTTCTGGTTCAAAAAGAATGAAGTCTCTCTCTACGTTGATACCTCATTGAATTTGCTAGATGTTCATTCTCCCCGATCATCATATAGATCTATATTTATACGGCTAAATCACTTTCGCAAGGACACTCGGGATTTCGCGTTGTTTACCGCAATAAGATGCGAGTTCGTGTTTCGCAACATGCATAAGAGAGTGAAAGCACTTGTAAGAAGCTGTCCACAATGTCAAATCGGGAAGACAGGACGGAGCATAAACCCTATTTACGGAAAATATAAAGAAGTTTCCT
>JABUQX010113776.1:22500-32496 GCA_015478945.1 Trachelipus rathkii
AGACACTTACATTAAACCATAAGCACTTACATTAAACCATATACCACTTACACTTACAGTCACACACTCGATATTTTGATGCCTCACTTTGATGCCCTCACTTTGATGCCTCAACATTATACGCCTCAGCAATCTGATGCCCTCAATCTTTGATGCTGCAACTTTGATGCATCAGCATTAATGCCTCAGCAGCATTGATGCCTCAATTTTGCTGTTGGCCTTCATCTGATGAACTCATTTTCTTGATGAAGTCATCTTTGTATACCACCTATATGATGATTCATCTTTGTGACTCATACTTTTTGTCTCTTCTAGATCATAAGCTACCCAACAGGGCCTCAGCGTGAGCCCTTCGCGCAAAGACAAGCGTCCCCACCCGCAGCGTGCGCCCGCAGGCGCCCGCCGCCGCGCGTGCGCCCGCAGGCGCGGCAATAATTCCGCGTACCCGCCCGCCGCAGCGCGCGCAGGCGCAATATTGCCGCGTACCCGCCGGCCGCATTGCGCCCTGGCATGCGGCATTATCTTCCCGTCCGCCCGCCGCGTGCGCCGCGGCGCAATTTCCCCGCGAACGAAAAATATGATATCAATATTAAACATCTCAAAGAATTTCTTTTCAAATATACTATGAGTCATTCATTTTTATTGCATACTTAAACAAACATTTTTTATTAAAACATTTTCGCGAACCTAAAGACTGTAACTCATTACAGACATCTTTATATTTTACTTATAACTTTCTTAATTTATATTTTTTAAAAATTCTGTATGTAAGAGAAAAAGCCAAGTGTCTGATATAATAATCTTTTATTTTACTGGACAACTGTCGAAATTTTATTAAAACACCATAAAACTTTACCATACCTTAAAGCAGTAAATCCAATCCCCTCCCCCTGCACCCCTAACACAAAAGGGGGTATCTATGTATGCTTTTGTTTTACTGCTTTACTGCTTAACTCCTCATGTTTACTGCTTTAACTCATGTTTATACTGCTTTAACTCATATGTTTTACAACTTTTTTTAACTCATATATTTTTATTAACATTACATACCCAAAGGCAGTAAATCAGTAAATCAATAAGAGGTGTGGACCTAAGCAACATAGTGGCTTAGTAATGCTTTTGTATCTGCTTTTATGCTTTTAACTCAATGTTTACTGCTTTAATCCATATGTTTTATGCTTTAACTCTATATTTTTACATTAATTTACCTTGATGCAGTAAATTAAGGTAAACTCACTAGAGTGTGACCTAACCCAACAGGGGGGGATTAGTATGCTTTTTGTTTTACTGTTTTACTGCTTTAACTTTCTGCTTTTCTGCTTTAACTTTCTGCTTTACTGCTTTTAACTTTCTGCTTACTGTTTTAAACTTTCTGCCTTTAAACGTTTTAACTTCTGCCTTTACTGTTTTTAGACTTCATTGATATTTTATCTAAGCATCAATGTTTTTCTTTTATTTTGTTTTAATACTTTTTTATTTTTATTCTTTTAATTCTTTTTATTTTATTTTTATTATTTTATCTCTTTATTATTATTTTTTTGTTTTAATACGTTTTTTTGATTTTTATTAATTTTATTTTTTATTTTTTTATTTTACTTTTATTATTATTTTAATTTTTATTATTTTTATTATTATACTTATGAGTTATTACTTATGCCTATTTGTTATTCTCACATATACACATGTATGGGCGAACACACACAACACACACACACACACACACACTACAACACACCCTTACAATGTTATACACACATTCCTATGACATTATACACACAGTATGCACTATGGCACTTACATCTTTACCCATAGACAACTTACATTTTACAACTTATACACACACCACACACAGATTACTTACACAGATTTACTTACACTCACATTCAGATTTACTTACACACACAAGACAACTAAAGATTACCAGCACGAGATTTCTGTACACTCACCACAGATTTACTTTACCCTCACACCATGATTTACTGTACCACAACACACACACAGATTTACTTACAACACCAGATTTACTTAACAGTCACAAAAGACAGATTTTAGCTTACACACACCACACACACACACAACAACCACACACACACACACATCGCACACTCAACTTGTACACACCCACACAACACGCAACACTCACTTACACATATAGACGTATAATTTTATTAAAACATGTTTATGTTTCTAAATGTAACACGTACATTTAATTTACTCTATAAATATGAACTAAAATTATTGTCAAGTCGCTTAAAACTTCCTATAGTATAAATCATCATTAGTCTTTGAACAAAGAATGTTTATTATTACCTGTTTAATGACTCGTTTTGTTTATAAATTTTATAACTAAGACAAGTTTTAAAATAACTTTTAGTAAATATTTTATGAATTTAAGTTAAAAACATATATTTTACGTACCTTAGAGCAATAAATCAGAAAATCAGTAAGGTCAGCAGCCCTAGCACCCCTCTACTTCCAAGGCTTATGCCACGGTTTCTGTTCTAATTGACCTTATCTGCTTTACATCATCTTAGCGATGTAGATAAGTATAAAAAACAAAAAATAGAGTTCTTCTCTGCTAACATAACTTGTATTTTATTAAAACATCATGTCTAAATTTTTATTTAAAAATAACAATTATTTCCTTACATTTATATATTCGCTCGATGTTATCTAAAAATATTTCAAAGTTTTCTTAAATAATTCTGGATCTTTTCTCTTATATTATCTATGTACATTGACAATGCAACACGAGAAAACACAACAACCCCGCGACTCGTTACGAGATACCGAAAGACCTCTCCTCTGTAAATATGGGTTGAAATCAATACTTTAGCGCCTAAAGTTCTAGGATAATCTCTTTGTTGTCATCCCGGGGCGATTTAGCCTAATACCAGGTTTATATATATATAGTATATATATGCATATATATATAATATATATATATATATATATATATTAATCTTATTAATTATATATATATATATCATGTATATATTTATAGTATATATAACTGGTATTAGCCTAAATTCGCCCCGGGTAGCAAAAAGGATATCCTAAATTTAGGCTAAAGTAGTTTATTTCAACCCATTTACAGAGAGAGGTCAGTTTCGTATATGTAACGAGTGCGGGTTGTTGTGTTTTCTCGTGTTGGATTGTAATTGTACATAGAAAATATTCATAGAAGAACTCAATTTTAATAAATTTAAAAAAGCTTTGAAAATTTTATAATTAAGATCGAAAGGAAAATATAAATGTAAGTGATTAATTGTGTATTTTTAAATAAAAACTTGGTATGATTTAAATAAAATACATGTTATGTTAGCAGAGCAGAACTTAGTTTTGTTTATTCTTTTCATAACTTATTACATCGCTGTAAATGATGAATGTAAAGTCAAAGTAGTCAATAGAACAAAACGTAGCATAGCTTGGTGTAGAGGGGTGCTAGGGGCTTGCCTTACTGATTTACTGATTTATTGCTTTATGGTAGGATAAACAGAGGTTTTTAATACAATTTCATAGAATTTTAGTAAAGTTTTTTATTTAATTTTTTTTTTTTTTTTTTTTTTTTTTTTTTTTTTTTTTTTTTATTTTTTTTTTTTTTTTTTTTTTTTGGGGGTTTTTTTTTTTTTTTTTTTTTTTTTTTTTTTTTTTTTTTTTTTTTTTTTTTTTTTTGTTTTTTTTTTTTTTTTTTTTTTTTTTTTTTTTTTTTGTTTTTTTTTTTTTTTTTTTTTTTTTTTTCCAGTTTTTTTTATTTTTTTTTTTTTTTTTAATTTTTTATTTTTTTTTTTTTTTTTTTTGTTTTTTTTTTTTTTTTTATTTTTTTTTTTTTTTTTTTTAATAATAAATTCTTTGTTCAAAGATATTGATTGATTTATTATAGAATTTTTAAGAAACTTTGAAATAATTTTAGTTATATTTGAATGAGTAATATAGAATGTACGTGTTTACATAAAACATAATGTTTTTAAGAAAATTAACGTCAGATGGTAAAATCTGAGTGTGCCGTGGGTGTGTGGGTGTGGTAAGTGAGTGTGCGTGGTGTGCGTGTGTAATGTAGGTGTGCGTGGTGGTGTGTGTGTGGTGGGTGTGTGTGTGTGTGTGTTAAGAAATCTGTGTGTGTGTGTAAGTAAATCTGTGGTGTGTAAAGTAAATCTGTGTGTGTGTGTAAGTAAATCTGTGTGTGAGTGTAAGTAAATTGTGTGAGTGTAGTAGATCTGTGTTGTGTAACGTAACTCTTGTGTGTGTTGTAAGTTAAATCTTGTGAGTGTAAGTAAATCTGTGTAAGTGAAATCTTGTGTGTGTGTGTATAAGTGTAAATGTAAGTGTCTATGGTAAATGTAAGTGGCCATAGTGCATGTGTGTATAAAGTGTCATAGTGCGAATGTGTGTGATAACTTATAAGTGGGTGTGTGTGTGTGCTGTGTGTGTGTGTTGTGTGTGTGTGTGGTGCGGGTGTGTATGTGTGTTCTAAATAATAATAACAATAGGCATGAAGTAAACAACACAATAAAGGTAATAATAATAAATAATAAAAATAAAATAATAATAAAAGAAAATAATAAAATACAAAAGAATAAAAGAATAAAAATAAAAAGTATTAAAACAAAAAAAATCATAATAATAGTAAAATAATAAAAATAAAATAAAAGAATAATAAGAATAAAAATAAAAAGTATTAAACAAAAATAAAAGAAAACATAATGTTAATAAATATATGATGTTGTAAAACAGTAAAGCAGAATAGTTAATGAAGCATGTAAGTAAAGCAGAAAGTTAAAGCATAAAGCAGAAAGTTAAAGCGTAAAGCAGAAATTAACAGCAGTAAAGCGAAAGTTAAGATGCAGTAAAAAACCAGTGAAAACAAAAGCATACCTAATAACCCTCCTTGGTGTTAGGTCACACCTCGTATTGATTCACTGGATTTACTGCTTTTAAGTGTAATGTAATGTAATGAATAAATATGATTAAAGAGCAGTAAAACATGATGAGTTTTAAATGCAGTAAACATGGTTAAAGCGTAAAAGCGTAAGAACAAAGCATGACTAAGCCCTATGTTGCTTCAGGCTCACACCTCTATTGAGTTTATGCATTACTGGCTTAAGGTATGTAATGTGTAATAATATACTGAGCTTTAAAAAGAGTAAAACATATGATTAAGCATGTAAACATGCAGTTAAAGCAGTTAAAAACACTGATTAGGCAAGTGAAAGCAGTAAATACAAAAGCATACTAATATCCCCTGGGGTGGTTAGGTAATCCTCTTATTGATTTACTATTTAAGCTGCTATTAAGGTATGTCAGTTTAATGTTTGTTAATAAAAATTTGTACAGTTTTAGTAAAATAATGAATGATTTTTATCAGACACTTTGGCTTTTTCCTTCTTACATTACAATTTTTAGAAATTTAAAAATCAAAAAGGTATTGATAAATCTAATATAAAAGATGTCCTGTAATGAGTTACAAGTTTTGGTTCGCGAAATTTTTTTTTATAAAAATGGTTTAAGTAGTGAAATAAAAAGAATGACTTCATAGTATATTCTTGAACAGAAACTTCTTTAATAGTGTTACATTGATATCAATAATTTTTCGTTCGGCGGGAATAGTTCGCGCTGCGGGCTGCACGGCGGCGGGCGGGTCACGCGAAAATATTGCGCCTGCGGGCTGCAATGCGCGGCGGTACGCGGAAATATTGCGCCTGCGGGCGCACGCGGCGGGCGGGTACGAGGAAAAATTTGCGCCTGCGGGCGCACGCGCGGGCGGGGACGCGGCGGGTGCACCTGCGGGTGCGGATTGGCTGTCTTTGCGCGAAAGGGCTCACGCTGAGCCCTGTGGGTAGCTTATTGATCTAGAGGTAGACAAACAGATGAGTCATCAAAGATTATAGGTGGTTATCAAAGATTGGACTTCTCAAAGACTGCAGTCATTCAAAGTAATGAGGCAACAAATTTGAGGCATCAATGCTTGAGGCATTAAATTGCTAGAGGCATCAAAAAGTTCGAGGCAATCAAAGTTGAGGGCATTCAATGCTGAGGCATTGTAATGTTCGAGCGCATCAAAGTTGAGGCCATCAAAGTTGAGGCATAAAATATCGAGTGTGTGAGTGTACAGTGTAAGTGTCTATGGTTAATGTAAGTGTTAATGGTTTAATGTAAGTGTCATGGTTTAAATGTAAGTGTCTATGGAGAGGGTAAGTGCTTATAAGTGTCTGTGTGTATAAGTGTCATAGTTAATGTGTGTATAAGTGTTAGAAATACTAACATTCATAGTAGGAAGTATCCATAGCAGCTTGTAATATATCAACAATCGATTCCTCATACCTTATTAACGAAGGGGTACAACCCAATATTAGACACCTTTCGGGCTCAGGGGAGGCTAGAAAGGCTTGAAAAAAGTGGCATTCACTTGGCACTATGTGCACTCACTTGGCACTCATGTGGCACTCACTTGGCATCTCATTGGCACTCACTTGCACTCAACCTGCGACTGCACGCTGGCACTCAATAGATAATCATAGAACACTATGAGAACATCCTAGGATACTTCTTACGGTGTTGGGAACCATCAAAGCGATCAAGTTATCGTGGGTCAAAATTTGCCCGATGGGTATTGGAGGGTTCAGGCCTGAAATTATCAAGTTGTAAGGCATTGTAGGCTGAGGTATAGGTTGTACGCGGCTAGGTGAAGGTTGGGTGGAGTCTAGGTGTAGGTGTAGGTGAAGCTGGGTGGAGGCTAGGTGTAAGGTGTAGGTGAAGCTGGGTGGAGGCTAGGTGTAAGCTGGGGGCAGGCTAGGTGCTTAGGTGTAGAAGGCTCAGGTTACAGGCTGAGGGAGGCTAGGTGTAGGTGTAGGGTAGGTACGCTGGGTGGAGTCTAGGTGTAGGCTGGGTGTAGGCTATGTGGGGCTGGGTTGTGGCTATTGTGTAGGCTGGGTGTGAAATGGCTATGTGTAGGCTCATGTGGAGGATGGAGTGTAGGCTAGTGTGTGTGTGTGTGTGTGTGTGTTGTGGTATCCGCGTATTGAGAAATAAGTTGGATATGCTCCATACAGGTCACGGAACCTACAGGAACCTCATCGTGTAGCAACAGAATACCTACCAAAACGCAAGGCATCTAGTTACCTGGATTGGGGCTCAAGGCTGGACGTGGAGGCTATGTGTAGTTAGGCTAGGCTATCGTGGCAGCTCAAGGCCGGAAATTATCATGGTCAAACAAGTAAGACTAAAAAAGGGCTAAGCCCTAAATGACGATCAAAAATTACCTCGTGGGGCAAAAGAATGACCCATGTCGTAAAACATTAGGGGGGGGGGGGTAAAAATAGGGGCAATACGTACATCGGTTGCTTACGCACCGTTTGGCGTAACCCTTCTTCGAAGGGTTGCCTAAAAATTAAGGTTGCCGAAAAAATTAGGTTCTCAATAAAATTTAAGGTTTGCCAAAAATAATGGTTCAAGGTCAAAAAAGGTAAGTAAGAAAAAGGTCAAGGTCAAAGAAAGGTCAAGGTTCAAAAACAGGTCAAAGTCAAAAAAAGGTCAAGTCAAAAAGGTCAAGGTCAGTTAAAAGGTCAAGGCCAGTCGAGGTCAGGACCAAAAGGTCTAGTGGAAGGGTCAAGTCCAGGTCGGCTATAGGCTCAGTGAAGGTTGTCATAGGGCGGTTATAGCTCACTAGTGCTGGTCCAAGGTCACAGAGTCGGTTGGCTCAGGAAGGTGGTCAACGACCAAAGGTTCACCGGGAGAGGGAAAACGCGAAGGGTTAAACAGAGGTTAAGACATCACACAAAGGGCTAAGCCCCAAAGACAGAGTCAAAAATTACCTGTGGGCAAAAAATGACCCATGAGGCCGAAAAATAGGCAATACGTACGACGAAGGCTTCGCCTCCGTCTGGCACGCCCTTTCTTTCGAAATAAGGCCGGCGGGCCTTAAAAAAAAAATTGGGGGTGGTTTTTTGCAAAAAATGTAGGGATGCCAAAACAAATTAGGGATGGCAACATTATGGTTGCCCAAAAATTAGGGGGGTTTTTTGGGGGGGGTTTTTGGGTGGGTGGTTTTTTTTTTTTGGGGGGTTTTTTTAGTGGTGGCTTTTTTTTTTTTTTTTTTTGATTGGGTGGTTTTTCGGTGGGTGGGTTTTTTCGTTGAGTCAGGGGTGGGTCTTTCGGGTCTCCAATATCCCCGCCCTAATCTACTTATAGTGTTAAAATATAAAGAAGACAGTGTTAAAGAACGTTAAAAGTATGGGAAAAAATGAATGTTTCGCGGTTAAATTTGCGGTCTTTTTGAATTCTTTGTTTTCATATATTGGTTTTCGTGTGCAAAACTTAGACAAAACTTATAATCCTGAATTAGAGGCCTAAGCCAAAACAAACCTATATAGATCGACGGATGCGGTCAACAATTTTATACCTAACCTAGATGGAATCTAACTTTGCCGTAGTGGCTCTTTTTCTCTGCTTTAGGAATTTGTCTAATAAAGATTTTGTTTGGCAATTTCAGCTAAATATTATGGTCTTCTCGTTCTCCGTAACTGCCTAAACGTAGATGCTTAAAAAAGTACGATTTTAATTAAAATTTTTTGATCCTGTTTATCAATACTGAAATTCTTACTTTTCAAATAATTAATATTTTTATTATATTATTAGATATATATTATATATAATATTATATATATATATATATATATATATATATTATATTAATTATATAGTGTATATATATATATATACTATATATATTATATTACATATAAATATATATCTATATATATACTACCATACTATATATTTTATTTTGTATATTAATACTATACTATATAATAAATATGATAATAAGGATTAATATATATATATATCCTTTACATTATATATATATATATAATATTATATATAACTATAATAGTAATAATATAATCTAATATAATATATATATATATGTTATTATATATATTATATATATATATATATATGATATATATATATATATATATAAATATATTATATATATATCTGTACTTGGTCATGCAGCAGAGTCCAGTGTTAAAGAGAGAAGTATAGAATTTAAGATAGTTTAGACAAGCTTTTAAACTTATTTGAAAGTAAGTTTTGCTTGAACCTAAAGATTTTTATTTGTCAAATGATAATCGCTACAAAATCTCTTAGTGAACAATTAGATTTCTTTTGCTTAAGGAGCAGGAATATTAAAAAGTGCTTTGGATTAATATTAACCTTCTGCCTCGTTTCTATTTCCTGTACTCTTAAAAAAGGTTTTGGTATATTACCGGTGTGATTTTCATCTCGAGAGAGAGAGAATAGAGAGAGAGAGATAAGAATAAAAAAAAAAGAGAGAGAGAGAAGAGAGAGAGAGAGAGAGAGGAGAGGACAGAGAGAGAGAGGAGAGGAAGAGAGCAGAGAGAGAGAGAGAGAGAGAGAGAGGCACACACACACATTTAATACACCTAAATTTCGTTTTATTATTTTTTTTTGTTTTTCTTTTGTTTTTTTAGTTAAAATGAGCGGTTTCGGTTTAACGGTTTGAATACACGCTCTGCCTTCTTCCATATTATCTTGAAGATGAAGTTACTACGAAGCTTCAATATTTAACGTAGTAAAATTGCTAAAACATTTTGTGATAAACCAACTTTGATTAATTAGAAAATTGAAATTTATTGTAAACTGTTAACCAAAATATTGAGCGCAAAGTGGGCGTGACGAAATTACGATTTTTTTTTGTTTTTTTTTTTTTAAAGGAATACAAAACTTTTTAATTTCCTATTGCTCATTTAATTTTGCAAATTCCTCTAAAAGTTAGAGTAGAATTGTTTATCTATTTTATCTTGCTCTCTCTCCATGTATTTGTTTATCTTACCCTACGTCTCTCTCTCCTCTCTCTCTCTCTCATCCCTCTCATCTCTCTTCCTCTCTCTCTTGCTTCTTCTCTCTCTCCTCTCTCATTCTCTTCTCTCTCTATCTCTCCTTCTCTCTCTCTCTCTCTCCTCTCTCCTCCTC
>JABUQX010113777.1:5000-7500 GCA_015478945.1 Trachelipus rathkii
TTTGTCTTTTTGGATTAAATTTCTCTAAAGAGAGTCGCAATTATAATGTTGGAAGTTGAGGCATTGAGTTCAAGAAGGTATATGCATGCCCATAGGAGTATTCAGTGATTTTTCTCAAGGGTGAAGCAAAAATTCTAACTTTTTATATATATATATATTAATATATATAATATAAAATATATATATATAAATATATATAATATATATATTATATATATATATATATATATATATATATATATATATATATATATATATATAAAATTTATTCTATATATGTATATATATATATATATATATATATACTTCTGCCCCTGGCCTCCCTCAACTGGAAGGCCACACTGCTTCCAGGAAGCCGGCCACCGCTCTTGGGCGGTTTCACAGGTCGAGAAGGGAAGATATGAGGAATGCACGGGGGGCTCTAGAGCGGTGCACCAGAAAGGAGTGCTCCATTGTGTCTGGAAATGTGAGCTCGTGGTGCAGATGGGTGAGGTAAATTTTAGTTTGAATCTATATTTTTAATTGTAAGAGTTTGGATGGTGCCTGATCTGCTCGGCGAGTCATTTGCCTCTCTAGACAGTGTTTCTCCTATAGGGGAAGAATTTTGGGGGGAGGGGGAGTTTAGTAAATTGTTATTGGGCGGTTTTGTAGGTACAGTGGGTTAGTTTGTAATGATATGTGTAGCATGACTATTTGGGAGGCGTGAGGGGAATGATGATGGAGATTTAGTATAGAAAATTTTAGCTGGTGAAGGAGGGTGGGATTTTAGTCTGTGTTGGGAGGGGTTGGAGAATATTTGGTGGCATGGATGGGTGGATTTTAGGTTTTCTGTAGATTATTGAGTCACCAATCTCCAGGTGGGTGAGATAGGAAGGTGAGTCTCTCATGTAGTATGTTGGATGGGGGTGTTTTTAGTGCATTAGTGATAATTCTAATGGGGCGAGTGTTTGTGTGATTGTAATTTTTTTTGAGTTAGATTTTGACAGTGCGGGGAACCATGCGGGCGGGGGAAGTCATAGTTTATTTTGTTCTGAGGAGTTGTTTTATAAGTGGTGTAAGGGTGTGTTTCCTGTCACTAAAGTTGTGTTGGGAAAGGGTTCGGAGGGTGTTTAGTTCGTGGGTTGAGAGGTGATGGTCGATGTGGGGAGAGCGTCATGTGTGTGTCATAGGTAGGTCTTAATATTTGGGTTTTGTTTAGGGGGAGGGGGTTGTTGTTTAGGAAAATCTGGTGGAGTGAAGATTTGTGGCGGTCGTGGTCAGGAGGGTGATGGAAGACTTGAGGGGGGAGGCGGACATTCTATTGGAGAGTAACCAAGTTTCTAATTGTTGTAGGTATTCTTGGGTGTGTTGATGAGTGGCTATATTTACGTCTGGGTGTTGAGAAATGAGGATGATGATCATCTTGCGTTATGTGAATAAGTTTGGTGGATTGTGGGTAGGGAGGGCAGTCTGCTGTCAAGTTTGAAGAGAAAGGATAGAGAATGGGCGCTGTAGTGACGCACGTTTTGTAATTTATGAGTTGGGAGAGTTATTTTTGTGGAGAACTTAGCAAAAGCGATTGTGAAGAAAATCGAAAAGCATTTTTTTGGTCTTTTATTTTGTAGGGGGATTGAAGGATTTTTTGAATAAGATTAAATGTGGGGACAGTGTCAAAGCTTTGTTTAATGTCGATTGCTGTGAGAATGAATCTATGAGATGGGGATTGGTTGAAGCCATTAATTATATGTTGGGTGAGGAAGCTAAGGGCTATGATTGTGGAGTGGTTTTGCTTTTAAAGCCATGTTGGAAATCTGGGAGGGTGATGAGAGGGGAGATTTTGTTTAATATAGTTTCTCAGTAGTTTACTGATTGGAGAGGAGAGAAATTGGGCTGTAAGAGGAGGGGGAGTTGGGGTCTTTTTTAGGTTTGAGTTTTGGTAGTATGAATGCTTGTTTCCAGATTGAGGGTATATAGTTAAGTTGCCAGGATTTGTTGAAGATTTCTGTGATAAGGAGAAGTGCTTTTTCACCGAGGTGTTTTAGATGTAGGTTAGAGATTGAGTCTGGTCCTGTAGCTGGTGAGTTTTTGAGGTTTTAATAGTTTCTGTTATCCTTTCAGTTGTAAAGGGGGTGGGAGGTTGTGGTCTAAGGGGAGTTTTCTGAGTTTTTTTTTTGTTTTCCTGTTATTGGGGTGGGTTGGTTTGCGAGAAATGTTTTAGCATAATGTTTTGCTAGTTGGTCTGATTGTTGTTTTGGAGAAGGGAGGGAGTTATCAGGTAAGGAGGGGATTCGTGGGAGGGAGGGGGGTTGTTTCGAGAGTTATTTAGTTTTTTGATGATTGCAGGATTTCTTAAATGTTGTTTTGTAGGTATTCTGTAAACTTGTTAGTGGTGTTGGTGGTTATGAGGTTGGTGATTTGGGTATTGAGGTTTGTTATTTGGTTAGTGATGAGTGGGGTATATGGTCTAATTTTTCGAAGTGAGTTTCTTTGTTTAATGAGTTGGCAGATTTCAGGGGAGAGT
>JABUQX010113777.1:12500-13712 GCA_015478945.1 Trachelipus rathkii
TATAGTATATATATATATATATATATATATATATATATAGCATATATATATATATATATATACATATGTTACATATAGAGATATAGTCTCAAAACTACATACAGCGAGTTTAGCGGCAGATTATCCCGGTAAATTTTCACATAAGAGTAAAATATCAATACAATAAAAATTATTGTTAATAATCGCACATATTAGAAGGCCCATTTATACCTTATGTTTCGAGAAGAATAGACTTCATTAAATTTTATTTCTTTCTTTACCAAAGAATACCCCAGCGGTATACCAAACGATTTAGTGTGGTCGGTTCTGGTCTTCCAAAACTGCTACGTGGTAGGATCATTTCTCTGAGGCCCCAGAACCCTCACTCTTTGGTATTTGGGTGTCGCGGTTCCTTCCGCCCTCTACGGGTAGCGGGAAAACGTCCTCCCTGTTCCCTGTCAATATTCCTAAATGTGCATAGTGCTAAAAACAATAGAAAGTCTATTTATTTTCTATTTGGAGAAACCAATAAAGGCTTCTAAATAGGCTCTCTAATCATATTACCATAATTATTAACAATAATTTTTTATTATTATTATTTATTTTTACATTTTTACATAGAATTCATTGAGATTCCAAAATGTATCTCACATGGTTGTAGTTTTTGAGATATAATTTTTAGCTTTATTTTTTTTTATTTTATTTTTTTTTTTTTACATTTCCAGGGCAAACTTTGGACCAGCATTCCAATGTATTCCGTTTTACTGTAGCATTAATAGTTTTTAAGATACATATGACGGACATCAAAGCTGGCCTATATATATATATATATATATATATATATATATATATATATATATATATATATATATATATATATATATATATATATATATATATATATAGTATATATATATATATATATATATATATATATATATATATATATATATATATATACATATATATATATATATATATGTATATATAAGTATAGCAAAAAATTTATTTTGTCGTTCATCTTAATTAATTTCTTTTAAAATGTTAATGTCACACGTAATGTGTGTTTTAAACAAATACCTGTCATGTTTAATAAATCCAATAAGAAAGCCCACCCTTATTTCCTTACACCTTTGAAGGTGATACATTGAAGCGGCGGCACGAAAACGCCGAAAGCGTTTCACGATAAAATGCAACGCTGAACACCCAAACTGATGTTGAACGAAGCACAAC
>JABUQX010113778.1:0-10000 GCA_015478945.1 Trachelipus rathkii
AAAAAAGACAGAGAGATGACATCCGCTTTATTAAACCACCGATTTCAATTCATCCTTTTCACTATGTATTCCAATACCATCTCAACATACTTTCATTTATTCTCTCATTTACCCCTTTCTCACACCACACAACTCTCTAAATACGTTCAATTGTTTACTTTTTAATTTCTTTTTTCACTCAGAGCAAGGCCCCTAAGATTTGTCCATCTGAACACTTGAACTTTAGAATCTATACTACTTATTCTCATGAACCTATAGTCCACTTACCATATTTTTTCTACATATAACTTATCAGGTAATCTAACATTATCCCTCATGTAAAGACTAGTGCACTTTCAAGACTTAGTCCCTGACTCACACGTCATGTTCGATTTAATTGCATCCATGTCTTTTCACCTTTTCCCGCTCTAGTTCTACTTAGACTTCTACTACAACTCGTGCATCATCCCGTTTCTCCTGTTCTCGCAGAGTCTCAATCACATTGTTATTGTATCCTTGTTAAATTATTTAGAACTCAGACACTTGCTCCATGCTGCTCCCTTTTAGTATTTCTAACATAACTTCACACTTGAGACGTGGTTCCTCACTCCACTTAACCATTAACCTTTATCTGCTTATCTATCGTTTTAACTTTTCAGATGCCTCCTTTACAGTACCCTGCCAAAGTCTTCATCCATATCTCTCAACTGTCTCTGTCAGACCTGCTCACACATGAACTCATAATTTCATTCCGTCATATTACTTAATAGGTGTGCAACTCTCTCCTCACTCCTCCTCCATTCTCTCACAGTTCCTAGACATCCATATTTTCCTGCCATCACCCTTAAGCTACAGTAATTTCTTTTATAACCCTATCCATATAACATTTGAATAACCTAATTGGATGACATATCTTACATACCCTGTGTCTCCTTCTCGCTATTAGATCCTAAAGCCAATCACTCATTCTCGATCACCATTTATTTTCTTTACATCACTGCTTCACTATCGTCAATGACTATACTTTTTGATTCCATTTCAGATATGTCCTAACCAACACCATATAGCACTAATACCTGCCATATAGCTTCCCTATTAACTCTATTTTACGCCTGTTGTTAAATCCATTAAAACCTAAATTTATTTTGATTTTTATTCTTCTTCTCCGCTTCATTTCTCAATCATTGGTTATATGTAATATTTATATTTATGATTTTATATATATATAGTTTATTATATATATATATTTATTATATGTGAATAGTATATTATAATATATATATATTATATATTATATTTTTATATATTTATATATTATATATATATATATTTTATATTATTATATTATATATATATATATATATTATCTACCTCCTTTCCATAGATTGGGCATGAGGTGTGCAGCATACAAAAGAAACAGAATAGTAGTAGAGGAACATGACGTAAGTCGAAAAGAAAGCCCCCTTTTTACCGTCCCTTTCATACCCTTAAGTCAGAAAAATCCACCCTAGGGGTTTACAAGACTGCGACGAACAATCACTGTGGCTCTCGTCAATGTGGGGTTCATCCCCTGGGCCAGGCCCACAATCATACCTACTCACAAAACACCTCCATTCACTCATGAATATGTAATAGCAATCCAGAAAGAAAAACATCATAAGATTTTTCACATTATTCTACAGTCTCAGCCAAGGATCTAAGAAAGTGAGAGAGAAAGTTGAAAAAATTACAGCATCATCATCCATTTCGTTTAATGGTAATGAGTTTTATTTTGAAAAAGTCCTTGATAAATAAATTACGTACAAATGCGAAACGTTTTCGTTTAAAACTTGAAGCAGTACCACTTGACACTCCACTTAGTCCATTTTGTAAATTTAAAGTTACAAGTTTGGGGATATTTCTCTGAATTTGAAAAATATGATTGTGCCTCAAAAATGTCTCTTGAAGAAGTAATAGAAAGGTGCCCTGAAGTTATAGGAGATATAGCACATTTTTTTGTTGCCATGCCTTCAAACCAAGTGGTTGTGGGAGCGATTTATTTCTTTCAGCTCCTAATATTTAGTAGATAATTTCTTTGATTTATATGATGCACTGTTTTATATATAGATATTTTGATTTGATTATTAATTATTGTTCTTTATTGAACATAATTCCTTTTTATAAATTGTCCTTTACATGAATTGTTTAGTTTTTGATTATATGTTATGTATATTATGAACGTTTATAATAAGTATTCTAAGGATTCATTAATTTTTTTTAGATTCAGTTTAAAAACAAATTTACAAACTGATTAAATTTTGTTATTTTTAGTTTTTAAACTTTTTGTACTAGTTTTTTTAGTTTATATTTAAAGTTTTTTATATTTTTTTAAATAAAATTTTGTTACATTTTTAGTATTCATATTTCTAATATTTAATTAATGAATTTCTTTTACAATTAACTTGCACTGCAAAGGTTGACGAAATTAGTAATTTTTTAATGGTCTGTAATTTCTGGATTTATTATTATTAAAAATAAAAAAGGAGGAGAAGGACTTGCGATTCTGATGAGTGATTTGTGGCACAGAGCTATGGGGGATTTTGTTTGTGAGAACTAGAAATAAGGTCAAGGTATGTGTGGGTGTAGGTTATGGTTCGCATCTGAGGGGGATGATATTTTCTGGAATGTTCTGAATGGGATTTTGGAAGGGGTGATTGGGGACTTCAGAATAATTGCGTTGGGTGACTTAACTGGGTGGATAGGTGATCGAAAAAGGGATGGCAAAACGGGTGCTTTTGGGGTTGCGTGAGAAAATGAGAACGGTAGGAAGGATGGTGATTGATTTCTATGAGGAGACAAATATGTGTGTAAGTAATGCAGTCTTTGAACAAAAGACTAACCATAAGTCCATAAGTATATGAGAGTTGGTGTAGGTAGGAAATAGGTCGATTAAAGTGAAAGAGTTGTATTTGTGATTTTTGTATTGTGACGAAGAAGATGAAGAATGTGATGGATGCTAGGTCAGTGAGGGGAATGGGAATTTGGGAATGGGAATTTCAGATCATTATGTTTGTAAAAGATTATGAGAGCCATTGTTATGGAGATGGAAGGAATTGGGGAGAATAGAAGTGAAAGTTAAATGAACGCAGTTATAAGGAAAAGTATGTAAGAGCACTTGCAAATAAGTCAGTTGAATGTGAACAAGATGAAACTGAGAATAAATGTACTCAAATAAAGGAATGGTTTGTTAGTAGTTCAAGTGGTTATGCTAAAGCAGAAAGCAAGATTGTCAATAGTGAATATTGGAATGAATAGGTAAGGTAAGCAAGAGGGGGCGGGGGAATGCGTGGTTGAATGTACTAAAAGCAAAGGAAGAGGACCTTTGTAAATATATATGTGTTGGGAATAAGAAAGGCTAAAAGTTGAATACGTAGAAGAAAAAAAAAAAAAAAAAAGGTAAGTGAATGAAAAGGGATGGAATAGTGGAATTGGAAGCGGTTTTGGAAGGAAAGAAAGGTTAAGAAAGAGAGTAAGGGTAGTCTTCATAGAATAATGAATAGGAATGCTGCTTTCATGACAGATGAGATGAACGTAAGGAGAGTGTAGAGGGAGCATTTTGAAAATCTGTATAAGTGTCAATGATGTAGAGGTGATAGTGAATATGTGCGAGTTTGATAGTGTAAGAAGCAGTAGGTATTTTTTGGGCGTTACGTGAGGAAAACATAGGAAGAGGTTATAAGTGTGAAAAAGCTGAAGAATGGTAAATTACCAGGTACAGATGGAACTGCTGGTGAAATGATCAAGAATGGAGGTCAGATTGTGGTTGGCTAGATATGGATGTATGGATTAGTTGTCGTTAACATTAAGCTTTTGTGGTTTTATTCTCTCTTCTACTTGAGCTTCTCTTTCAAATTCATCTTCTTCTTCATTAATTTGGTTAAAATTCTGTCTCATCCCCTTCGAATTCTTCAAATTCTTCGTATCTTTTTTCTTCTCTTCCGGTTTTCATCTAATTCTCTAAATATGTATTCTATTTACCTCTCTAAGAGATCCTCCATGTTTCACCACTACAGTTTTGCGTCTATTCCAATGATTCTTGCAAAAATCCGCTTTTCATCTTTCTTATTTTCCTTTATATTTAATTCTTTCTCTCTCCAATTTTTTTTTATTCTGTTGCTTCCTCCACTTTATGATTCTCATCGCATTTCTATTTCAGATCCTTCTTCAATTTTTTGCGAAGATTATCTGTCTAGCCTTTATTTGCATGGTTTATTCTAATTCTTCTTTGAACATCTTCTTCGGCTTCCTCTTTCTCTAAGCTTGATGGTCTGTCATTGTTTATCACGGTAAGTGAATACCTATAATTCCTTCAAATATAATTGGTTTGGAGCAAATCTATTTCTTTTCTCATTTAAACTGTTTTGCAGGCTAATATTAGACCAATTTTTATTTTAACGCATTACTTTTTGTATTGGTTTGTTTTTCTTTTGTAACTCCTACTTCTTCTTTTAGTCTTTTCTCATTTGAATCTGTTAATGAAGACCAACCAATTTTTTTCACAAATCCCATTGCGTCCAAGGTTGCTTCTCAGCTGGAGTAGGATATTACAGCCTTATATTAATCTCTCTAGCATAAATACTGTTACCTGTCATCGTTTGAAGTTCTCAATCCGTTGTCAGACAATAACTTTCCCGGTGCTCCAAAAATACTAATTGACTTATAAAATGACTTTCTAAAGTCTTCATTCCTTTTTTATTTTTTTATTTTAGAACACTCTTGAGCAACTCGCTGAATATCCACTCATTTATCAAAAAATTTTCTTCAATGTTTACTATGCTCAAATCCATGACTACCATTTCATTGAAGACTGTTGCCATCGAGAGCCACAAGGGTTTTGGTGGAGTTGGACTAATACAGACTTCACAACCTTCGCAAATCTCTCTTAATCCTTTCTCCACCTTCTTTCATTCCTTCACTCGATACATTTTTTCATCTTTGTGGGCATCCTTCATAAGTTGTAATATCTTATTCCAAGATGCCATGCCCAAATTGAAGATGTAATTTCTAATAGTTTTTCTCGTTCTTTCCCTATGGGTTAATTTAAGTTTTTCAACAACCTTCCAACCAATACATTTTTCTTTTTAGATCCTTTAGAGCTTTAATCTTTAATTTTTTTTTTCTTGTTCGGCTTGTCTATATTTTATTCTAGATCTTTGTAACACCAAAAACAACTCTTATTTCTCATATCACTCCATCTTTATCTTTTCCATGGGTTTCTCTACTCATATCAATCCATGGTTGATATCTCGCCTCTCGTAGAATCTTTAGCTTCGTATTAAAATGTTTAATTAAAATAAATAATTTTTAAAGGTAAATTTGGATATTCTGGTCATAAACCTTGTTACAAATATTTAACGAAAGGACATATTTACTACTTACTATATTTCCTTATTGAAGTACATTTGAGGAAGTTTTGTAAAATAAAGAAGAATAATCTTTGTTCAGATAATATATTCACTGGATTTAATTATATACTATTTACTAATTTTTAAAGGTAAATTTTTCTAATGAATATTATATTTAAGAGTTATTTATAATATATTAATTCAATTTTTATGTAAAAATGAAATTTTGGTTAATAATTTAATTGATTGCTATGATCTGATTGCAATAAAAATGTTATTATCATATATATTAATATCAAGTCAACTTCTTTTTATACTATCCATAATAAGTTGTCCTTAAAGTTATTAATATATTCATCAATTAGGCTATATATTATTATAATAATATCATAGTATTAGCTATCTTATATATTGAATATAAACTTATGAGTATTTTGAGTTAGTAATGTATGATATTTATTCATTATTATTTTATATTATAGTATCAAATATTAGTACTGAGTATATCGTATAATAACTTAATTCAACTTCTTCCATATTAGTTTATATTCCATGAATTATATTAATATCTATATAGACCATTTATACAGTTGGGTTTGTATACATTGTGCATTAATATCCTGGATCAAGTAATATATATTTTAGATGGCAATTATCATGTAAAGTTAACGCTGATTAGTATTAGTGTACGTAATATAATATTATTGTCTAATAGATTATATAAACTTAATTATATATATAATATCTATATACAGTATTTAACGTACTTTAAAAATGTGGGAATTCGAATATTTTTACTTTACACGTCCACACAACTACGGATCTAAAACTTCCTTCTTTTGTGATTCCATTCCTGCATTTTCCGTAGAGCGTGATATTGGTAATTACTCCTTTTATTGATCTTGGCATCACTCATAAATCACTATGTTCCTATTCATCTATAAGATTACCATGCTTGGAGGACATTGTCGCTTCCGCCACACACTATAACACAGTTCCATTGCGTTAAAACAAATTCTGTAGGCAGGGTTAAGTAAATTTTGTTTTGTCTTTTCACTTAAGAACCTCTATTTGATATCTTTATACATCCAGATTGTGTACTTACTCTCGACGATAGTTCTTTCTGAACATATATGCTCATGAGATCTAATAGTGCTGTACGTATGCCTCATATCGATTCAACTCTCTTCATCATTTTGTTTGAGTTTAAGATATCACTCACTTCTCTCTACTTGAAATAATTTTTAAATATCGTGAAGCTCTTTGTTCCATTCTTTGGCCTATGCCTTCTTGATACAGAGAATTAAGATATTGAACATGGAGTCTCTCGCACATATACAATTATGTTCGTTGTACTCTAGATAGCTATCTGGATTAATTTTTATTTCCATTGCTAGTTTTTCTCTTTAGTCTATTATATGATGTATATTCATCTCCTTCAGTTCGCTGATATCCATAATGCATTCAATGTCTGACGTCTCTCATACCGTCGCAGGAATGACTACTTAATACTAATCACGATGAGCTTTTCATATATTTACACTAAGGTAAAATTTTGCACTATATCTTTTTCGTGTATGGGCGTGTTTTCTAATCTACTAGTAAGATTCTTGCATTATTA
This sequence comes from Trachelipus rathkii, assembly GCA_015478945.1. NCBI lineage: Eukaryota > Metazoa > Arthropoda > Malacostraca > Isopoda > Trachelipodidae > Trachelipus > Trachelipus rathkii. The sequence continues at coordinate 6,985 of JABUQX010113778.1, forward strand.
CATTTACTATTGCTATACTAACTCTCTCCAGCTCCTACTTCATATCTTAGTTATATATATGTCCTCCTCCAGCTGTTTTACACATTCGTTTATAACATTTCTTCCAACCGTTCAACGAGATAATGTACTGTCCAATATCATATTTCCTTCTTGAACTGATTCTTTATACAAATTATTGTGTGAGATATAATTTTATTTTACTTATCTATCTTTATTATGAATTGGTTCACATGACCTTGGTCTTTACCTTATCTTAAATCCTAAATTTTTCTATGTTTATTTTATATATATTATTGATCACTTTTTCCCCTTCTCTCCTGTCGGGAGATCTTTCTTAATTTTATTTTCGCATATTATTGTTAATACAATAATTCATAATTTTCACCTTATTTTTATTCCAATAATTGTTATCAATAAGCTTACTTATTCACTAAATCTTAATTATTTATTAAATCTCGTACTATTAGATCATAGTGGCATGTCAGCTCATTTACCTTTTCTATTGAGTAATCACATTGTTAATTTTATTATCTTATTTTTCTCTTCACACTCATACTGAAATTCTTCCACCCTTTAACATCTTATTATACTCTTCTAATTATAAATCCTTAGGGCATTTCCTATGGAGGTACAGTACATTAAGAGAGTAAATTTCCTCTATTTCTCGAAGTATTTCTATACCTGAACTTGAGCGATTTGGAAACTTCTATATTTCTCTTTGGTACCGAGAAAGGACACTCTTAGCCTACACAATTTCCATATCTCATACGTTTTTTTTTACCTTTCTGTTTCACATCCTATGCTCTCTTGTTTCGTTTTTTCATGCTACACTTTTTTATTTTTCTTCTATATCCTGTAAGTATTTAGAGATATTATAACTTGCAAAAGTTTAGAGAGGCTACATAATCAACTGTCACGGTCTGTAACGTGAATTATAAAGTATGCTGATAGATGGTTTAGATTGGTGAGATGGTTGATGTTGTACATAAAGGGTATCGTAAAAATTATAAAATTTATGATATAATATATATATTAATTAACATTATTAAAAGAATATTTATTAGTAAATTAATTATACATCTCACTATTTATTATATTTTCATTTTTAATATTAGTGTAAAATATATATAAAATTTATAAAAAGTGGATTGAACGCATTAAGTAGTTGTGTAGTTATAAATTGATAAATATTACTACTTATGTAGAGTATATTTTATTTTATTCTAAATAAGATTAACATATAAAATCTTAGACACTCTAATTAAAAATGGAATATTCAAATACATGAAAACGTTTAAATAATAATTATTAAACCTTTTTGTAGAGGAAGACATATAACAATCATTAATAATGCTAAATCATAAATTTAAATATATACTCATTTACACTAAACATTAATATAATAAATTTATAAATTATTATATATATAGAAAAATAGGGTAGAATCCTTTCTTTATACTTTACAATGCTTCCTGATGTTTCCAGAAGACGCATGAAAATTTATTTAAAGTAAAAAGAAATGCCAAAAACCCACAAAAAAAAATATCACAAGGAAAATGTTCCTAATATAAGAAAATAATCACATAAAAATGTGAAGAAAAAATATAAAAAAAAATTAAAAAATAAATAGAACTGAAATAGCAATTAAATGTTGATTGGTTTATAGATATTTATATGTAATTTATGTCTAAAACGTTCTATTTATGCTTTAAAACTTACAATTAATAAAATAAAATTCTATTGAGGTGGATAAAATAAAATAAAAAAATAAAATAAATTTGTTAAAAAGTTATGAGCTATAAATGAGGCGCAAAATATACTAATATTCATAAAGGACTAAATTTTGCTGCTCCTTTATTGAAAAGAAAAAAAAACGCATGCAAAAATTACTGTATCGTTCAAAAGTAATTATCAACATTACAAAAATTTTGAGTTCCTTACTTCCTTACGTAGTAGATATAATTACTCGATCTATATTAGGAATGTATTCAATGAGATCTTCAATAGAAAAATATCACATAAAGCATTCACTCATATTCATGCTATTCACTTCACTTAATGCGAAATAATAAAAATAACCTTGAAAATTTAATCACAGGATTTGAACCTTTAAATAATATTGAGCTGATTTCTCATTATTATTGGTGTCCATATTTGAGCCACAATACTAGCAAAATCAACGGTACTCTAAAATTCTTGATATATATAGTATTAATTTATTCATTTTAATTTATGAGTATATTCTCCAATATTGCTATCTTTAGTTCATGTCATCTATTTATACCATTAGGATTTTTTAAATAGATCTGTGAATACTCTTATTCCACAATAGATAATTTTGGCCCAAATATAGTATGGCCAAAATAAAAATATAATATAGTACTCATATTTACCTCACTATTAATATACAAAATATAAAAATAATCAAAAATATTATATTATTATAAATCAATATATAATAGTATTATATATTTTATATTATTATTTTATTTTAAATAATAAAAAATCTATATCTCTGATTAAAATCATTATTTTTTATTTTTTTAGTTAAAATTAAATCATATTATTTAATTATATATTGTGAGTACACGAGTTAGTTCTATCTTATAAGAGTATATCCCCAGGCAAATGGCGGATGTAAGTTTATGATGAAATTAACAAAATTAGCACGCATACTATATAAACTAAATGAGACATTCTTGGTAATCTATTGAAAGAATTTAAGTTTTCAGTATAAAATAATGTTAAAAATATAAAAATTGGATAAAGTGTAAAATAATGTATTTATTCAATAAATTTTTGTATAATGTAAATAAAATTGTAAAGGTAACAACGTATTCATACATAAATATTTAGAAAATATTATGCATGAGAGCAAAGTGATGAGTGGTCTTATCATAGTTGCCATATTGAAATTACCATTTTTCATTAAGCTACAGACACGAAAATGATTTATATATATCATCTCATCTTTTCTCAATATACTATATATTAATATATATAAATTTAAATTCGT
>JABUQX010113778.1:15000-30000 GCA_015478945.1 Trachelipus rathkii
TCCAGTTGCTTCAGATGATGCTTTTTGGAGGATTGACAATGTTTCTCCCTCACTGAACAAGCTTCAAAGGATTTAATGTTCTAAAGGAACCTGCAAGAATACCATTTTGTCATTGAGGTGTCATTTCGTCATGTCTGCTGGAGTATGCATCACATATGTGGTAAGCTTTTACCCATGCAGCTCTTCTTGAAAAGCCGAAGTGTAAAATATTTTACCTTTCAACTTTCCCATTATCACTGAGACACACTAATTTCCTTCTTTCTTTCTAGCTGTTAAACTGTTGCATCACACTCCTTATACTACTTGGCCAGTTTACTGGCTTCTGATCAATATTCTTCCAACTTTGAGCAGGGGTTTTAATGGAGTCGGAGTAGTCGGTAGTTTTGAAGAGAGTGGAGTCGAGTCCGGCAATTTTGAAAAGGGTGTAGTCAAGTCGGTAATTTTTCAAAAGGGTGGAGTCGAAGGGTAATTTTGAAAAGGGTGAGTCAGAGTCGGTAATTTCCAGAGGTTCGGAGTTGGAGGTTCGGTAATTTGACACACTGTTGATCCTACTTGACATTACTGTTCTGATCACATATCTCCTACTTTGAGGACGGCTCATATTATTCATCTTTCCTCACAATCTCATCCATCTTTGTGACGGTATCAGTCTACACATAAAACAGCTGTGCTCATTCTTATATGAAATCTATAAAGGCTCTGGAACACCCATCTTGTATATTTAGACATGTTGGGGTTTGACTTTTATCTAAATTGTTTTCCCAAATTCTGTTGAATTTCATGTGGTTTTCTTCCTTATAAATGCAATGAAAGAAAAAAAAATCAAGCTGGAAAAGCCAACAGTGGAGAACTATGGCAACTGTTTGAGGAGAGAAAAAAAAAAAGTCTAAAAAACATATGGATTTGTTTACTTCATTGCAGCTACCTTTGGATTACTGAAAAAGCACTTGAAAGATTTTTTAGACTGTAAGAAAGAATTTTGGAATTGTTTTAAAGGACAATTATAATTTTATATATAAAAAAAAGTATGAATTTGATCAAGACAAAAAAAATTTGACTTAAAACCTGGCTTTCATAATGAGTATCTTGGAGAGGCTTAGCAACTTGCACTGATCAACATTTGATAGGAAAAAGCAATCTATTTTCGGTATTATTTAGCTAACTCATGCGTTGATACAAAAATGGGAAAAACAGTAAACAAAGAGTAAAGATTTTTTGACAGTCTGGATTTTTAAGAATCATTAAAATTTACCGCGAAATGTTTTGTGTGGCTCTTTGCAGTTCTATAATTTCACTCTGCAACACATCAGATGTTTATGAACATTATCTATAAAAATAGCTGGTAGCTGGGTTAGGGCACCGTTACCACTTATTTATGCCCTAAGAAAGCTCATACACGTCTCAGATTTCTGGGGCATGTTTGTGCACCCTGACCGATGAGCTCTAGAATTTAATAGAAACGTCAAAATGTTTTGTGTGGTTCTTTGCAGTTCTATAATTTCACTCTCCAACACAACAGTTATTTATCAACATTATCTACAGAAGTAGCTGGGTTCGGGCACCACCACCACCACTTATTTATACCCTAAGAATGATCATACATTCCTCAGATTTCTGGTGCATGTTTGCGCACCATGCCCCCAGTCCTGGGGAACAAGGGGAAGCTGACGATGATGATGAGCTCTAGAATTTAATAGAAACTTGTTAAAAAGAAAAGATTTTGAAGTATGACATTCACTTTTTTGGAAAGTGTTTGAAACTATGACTTGTGTTATAATAATATTTTAACAATTTTTGTTTGGCATACAAAATGAAAACAGAAAGAATAGAGTTAAAAAAATTAATCACTATTGTGCTGAAGAACAGTGAAACTGAGGAAAAACTTTTTTTTCTTCAAAGAATGGAATTTTAAGTTTAATATAATTATATTACTTACATTTCTCTCTGATGAACCGTGTGGAATAAAGAAATTTGAATAAGAATCTACTTCTTTAATACTGCGATGGTCGACAATCTTCAAAGAGTTCACTCCAGCAAGAACTAAATTTTTAATAACTTCAGCTCCCAATCCACAGGCTCCAATAACAAGAACATTTGACGCTCTTAGCCTAGAAATTAAAGATAAAATAAAAACTATAATAATAACTTAATACATTCTACATGCTATATCAACCTGATTTACTCTTTTGATGCTAAATTTACATTGCAAAGAATGTTTAATGTTTTTTTTTAAGCATATATATGCTTCTATTTGTTTTTTGTTTGTTTTTTTATGTTAGTATACCTAGACTTACATGTACATCTTACATGCACTCCACTAGTACAGCCTGAAACACACTCCTACATGCACTCCACTACTAGAGTCTGAAACGCACTTCCTTTACCTATTATCCCAACAATCTTTGACTTACACACTTTCAATCGCTACGTGTCTGGGCATGTCAGTCTTTAAACTTTCTCTGACTTGGGAACTCTCCTCAACTCTCGTGGATTTGGTAGACCTCCAGCCTTTACCCTCCCAGAGGAGAAACGACTATGTTTTGTTTTTTTTTTTGTCATAAAAAATCAAAAGGTTTTGGGACAGATTTTGTACAAAAATAATGCTAGTGTTCTGCTTTAGCAAATGTCTGCAGACTTGTCACAAGAGGTAAGGGTGAGAAAGAGGAAGAAGCGACGTTAGAGTAAATAAATTTTAAATACAACCCTTAGTCATGACATGAGAACCTCACAAACTACTTAACTTTACTGTCCATTTCAAATTTCTGCATGGTGGTCAAACTTTAGTGATCGCTCAACATATATATAAAATCATTTTAGTTTTTTTTATTATTATTTTTTTTTTCAAGATATCAAATTTTTTCAATTCAAAAGGGTATAAATTAACTATAAACAAGATATTTTTTTTACAAACGTGGCCTCCAAGACAAAGTTATGAGAATTTATTCATTCTCCAATCAATTTACATGTATTTTGCGGCTAAATAACTTTGTTTAGCCTTATGCTGTACATTTTTAATTAAAATAAATTAACTTTAATTATACTGTACATTTTTAATTAAAATAAAGTAACTTTAATTATACATCTTGAAAAATAAAGAAAATTGTGTATGTCATGTTTTAGCGTAAAGAGATCAACGATATATACGATTTAAAAAGTGATAGGTATAATTATCAGAAAGTTTTGACAAATTCTCGGTACCAAGAATTGTTTTGTTCTAATTTTCTGTGGAATGAACTGAAGGCAAACAGAAATTATGCATAAATAAAGGTTTTTTAAGATACTTGTTTCATTTTTGTTTCCACAAGTTTTTTCTCCAGAATTTTAGACAGGGTCAATCAGTTTCTGAATATTTTTTTTTTTAAGTATATGCATGTTTAATATTAATCTTGAAATTAGAATAAAAATTTGAGGGTTTTAGATTTCAATTAAGGTCACAGTCAGAAACTGAACCAGGTATCCTCTTATCAAAAACTACAATCCTAGAGATGTGTGCCAGGACTCCTTTTGTAAAACTTTTCAGATGTATTAACATCCCTTTATATCAACCAAAGATTTAACTGCATCCGTCATCTTCCTACCATTCACAACTTTTTTCCTACACTCTGTATTATCAGTTCCCTTTTCACCCAACATATAACATATCATGACTTCACACAGAAAACTGTCCTCGCTCACAACCATAACCTTCTCTTTCTTCATTACTTTCAACTGCTTTTACACACGCCTTCATATCCATCATCTCTCAACTTTCTTCAGATTTGCCACACACCACCAAATCATCAGCATACAATAAGCATGGCAACCTTCATTCTCTTCTATTATCAAGCCGTCTTAACACCTTCCCTATCACCCCATACCTCTAATTCTTTCCTCAAATAGCCATGGAGACATAACACTTCTCTGCTTCACTCCACTATCAATATTAAGCCATTCACTTTCCACTCCATTTATTCTTACACATGCTTTACTATCGTCGACATATTTTTGATTCCACTCAGAAGTCTACCATCAACACCATATATCACTAACACCTGCCACAGAGATTCCTTATTAATCCTGTCATAAACGATTTTTAAGTCCAAAAAAAACTAAATAATTTATTCTTCTCTCTCATTTTCTCAATCATTTGTTTCAGTTCTGGTATCCATGTAATAAATAGAATGATGGAATTTGAATTTGAGGTAAAAGAAATGAAATCTTTACGTGGAGCCATATTGACAAGTAAGCTGCTGGGGGGTTTTTTTTTTTTTTTTTCTTTTTTTTTTTTTGTTTGGTGGGTTTTCCCTGATGGTACTATTGTAGAATCTGAGGAGGGTTTAGCGCATTGGCAAGGCTGTATTTGATTTTTAAGGGATCTATAACATTTGGTGAGGTACCAGACGATTGGAAAACTGCATATGTTATCCTATTTATAAGAAAGGTAAGAAGAGGGAAATTATAGGCCTGTTAGCTTGAGTCTCTGGCTGTAAAGTTTGGAAAGTTACTGAGGTCATTTAGAGAAATATTTGGAAGATAAGATAATGTATGATCGCAGAGAGTTAGGAAGGGTGGTCATGTCAGACAAATCTTTAGAATTTATGGAATACATAACTGACTACATTGACCGACATCCAGTTGATATTAGGTATATATTTAGACTTTCAACAAAGTCTTTGATAAGGTTCCCCACGTAAGGCTGATGAAAAAGTTATTGCAATGTGGTATAGGTGGTGTGGTACATGGTTGTATTAAAGAGTGGTTGTGGATAGAAACAGTGTGTACACTAATGGAAGTAAGTCATCATGGGATAGTGAAGAGTGTGTCCGGCACAGGGTTAGTGGCTGGGCCACTTATTGATCTATATATATATATATATATATATATTATATATAATTATATATATATATATATATAATATGTATATTATATTTATATATCTATTAATATATATATATTTTATATATTATATATTATTAGGTTTATAATTATATATATATATATATATATAATATTATATTATATATATATATATATATATATATATATATATATATATATATATATATATATATATTATTATATATATATAAATGTTTGAGACTTAAATGCAAGGTTTCTTAAGTTTGCAGATGATCACAATGGCTACCTAGAAGGAATAAAGATTTCAAATGAATCTTTAATAGACTTTCTCTTGGGTGGGCAGACAGTGGAATGAATTTTAATAGTAAAAGTGTAAGGTTCTTTCACCTAGGTTACTAAAATAAAGTTTGATTATTTATTTCGTTTATAGGGGGGGAAAATTTTGGCCCCCCCTTTGGAGTCTGTGGACCAAGAAAAAGATTTAGGTGTGATTTAAAAGTAATTTGCAAAGTAGCTAATCAGTGGTTTGGAGGCAGGAGTAAAGCTTAATAAAGGTGGCTAGGTATAATAAATCGCAATGTCATTTTAGCAAGAGATGGATTATAAGTAACTGTATTATGCTATGTTATAGAGTATGGCACAAGTTTGGGATCTATTTAAGAAAGACTAGATATGCTAGAGGAGTGCAACATAGAGCACAAAGATGATTTCTGGGTTTGAGGGTAAGAGCTATGAGGAGAGGCAGAAGGAGTAGAAAGGCAATTGGCAAAGGGACATGATACAAGTCTATAAAATATTTACATCTACTGATAATACAGAGACCAATAAATTCTCATAAGTAGACCAGGGATTGGAGAACAGGGGGCACAGTAAGAAAATTAAGAAGGCATGCCATCTTGATAAGGAAAGCATTCATTCAGTAATAGGGTTGTTAATTTATGGAATGATTTGCCACAGGAGGTTGTTGAGTGGGACTCAATTGCAACATTTAAGAAAGGATTGGATAGGTATATGGATGGTTTGGGTATCATATAGTATATATATTTTGATTAAGCCAAATTGGGAGGTTTTTAGTTACAGTAGTTAATAAGGTTAAATTGCCTGTTATGACAATAACAAACTTATAAAAGCTTGTACTTTAGCTATAGTTTTTTCTTTAAGTGGTAGACTGTGTATACTATGTACGTTTTGACAAGCCCTAGGGTATTTTGTGGATTTGCACAAGCATAGGTGGCTGCTTCTATTTAGTTGACTGCAACAGTCTCATTAGGCCCATCTCTTACTATCTCTATATTTCTAATGTTCTAAAGAGTAATGCATTAATAAAATACAATCCTAAAATATACAGAAAATATCTATATAACTCCTGAAATACTGGCAATGAAACTGTATATACCACACCTGAATAATGCATAGGAGCTTGGGTAGAGAAAAACAAATCAACAAAAATTTTATGAACCTTTTTAGCATCATTAATTTACAAGTATCTTGTAAGTTTTAATTACTATTTCTTACCCTAATAGTGAATATCATCATAGTCAGAAAAAAATTCTGAATAAATTCTTTAATTTTTCCGACTTAGCAAAATGCACGATAAAGGGTACACAAAATAAGACGGAAACTTTTCAAAGAATAAATCTAAGCTAACACTGCTAAACAGTGTTATTTAATAACATAGTACCCAAAAGTTAATAAAAATCTTAAATTTAAATAGAACCCATAAGTTAATAAAACTCTTAAATTTAATTATAAAGGTAATTCCTATTTATATATATGAATATCTTTAAAAACCTACCTCTTTTGAGCATCTAATCCCCACAATCTTATCTGTCGATCATACAGTGCAGCTTCATCTTCACTTATTGTACTATTATTACCATGAAGAACCATTTTTTAAAATATAATAACTGAAATAAATAATGAAAGACCAATATAATATATTATATATATATATATATATATATATATATATATATACTATAATATATATATATTATATATTATATAAAATAAATATATATTTATATATATATCTATATAAAATATATATAATATGATATTATTATATATATATAAATATTTAGCCTATATATATATAATATATAATATATATATAATATTATATATATTATTATATATATATAATATATATATATATATATCTAAAAAGTATTCACCATGGTTACTTCCCATGGAAAGTAATTACTTGAGATTGGCATCACTGAAGTGGAAGGTGCAGGGAACATTTGTTTGGGCATAAATTATTTTCTAGGCCTTAAAAACACGTCAGTCAGACAGTCTGCAGCAGAGTGAGGTAGCGTAGTATGTGAATATCAGTTTTATTTTGAGTGAGATGATACTGTATCAAGGTTTGAAAGCAGCTTGGTGATATACAGGCAGAAACAATTCACAAGATTCAATACAGTTTTGGTGATGATGTAATGATAGTTACCTAAATAAAATACTTGTATAACCGGTTTAAATATGGCCACGCATCACATGTCATTCGAGAGTAATCATCTTTCAGGAAGGCCATCAACAAGCAGGAATGCAAAAGTCATTGAGAAAGGGAGGTTCTTGATAATGTCAGATTGTTGTTTGACAGTGATAAATTGCTGATGACAGATGATCTGTATCAGCCAATATTCTGCTCAGGTAATTTTAAGGGTGACAGCCAAATTTGATCCAAAGCTGCTTTTGTAGGAACAAAGAGAAATCAAGCTTGATGTCGAATAAGGCATGCTGGAAACAGTCAATAGGAATGCAAGGTTTCTCAATACCATGATATGATATAACTGAATAAAACCTGGGTGTATGGGTATGACCCAGAAACTAAAGTCCAATCATCTTACTGGAAGCATTTAGTCCCACTTAGACCCAAGAAAGCATGACTTAAGGAGAAAAATCAAGGTAATGCTGATTGTTTTCTTCAATTCCCATGGCATCATGCATCACAAATACATGTCTGAAGGACAAACTAACTAAAGAGTACTATTAAGACATTTTCCATCATCTCATTGATGCAGTTCATCATAAATGACAGGATCTGTGGTCATCACAAAACTGGAAATTGCATAATGATAACATCCTGCCGCATTTATCACTTCTGATCCAGGATTTCATGGAAAAGCGTTTCAATCATTCACCAGACAGCTTACTCCCAGGAAATTCCTTCGTGTGACTTCTAATTATCCCTACAGTTCAAATCTCCAATGAAAGGCATACCTCTTTGACAGTCAAGAAATTATTTGCAATGCGACAGCAGATTTGAAGCCTATTCCAACAGATATTCGAGAGATATTTGGTATTTGAGTTGAGAAAGGAAGATAGTGGGCTATGGATGTAGAGAGGACTAGTGATTCACCTAGGCAAGAAAATGAAAAGGAAAGAGCTAAAATAGTAGTTAATTTAGGTCTGCAGATGAATAAAGAGTTGTAGAAAGTAGAAATAACAAGATTAGGATCTCAAAAGTCAGCCAGCCTGTGGCCTACAGTAACTGCCTTCCAGATGGGGAGGATTGGAGATGGCCAATGGTAATATCGAGTTTTCAAAAAGGAAAGAGCTAAAGTAATAGTTAATAGGTCTGCAGATGAATGGAGAGCTGTTGAAAGTAGAAATAAGATTAGAATCTCGAAAGTCAACTCAGCCTGTGACCTAAGATACCTAGATAGGAATTTTCAGATACAAATAGGAGGAAATAAATAAGAGTATGTTTTCCAGGTGCCAGAGTGAGTGATATCGTGAATAGGATAGATAGAGAGATTGAGTATACAAATGTTGATTCAAATGTGATAGTGCATGTGGGTACAAATGATATAAGACACAGAAGGTCAGAAAAATTAATTACAGATTATAGGAGGTTGATTCAGAAGATGAAAGCTAGTGAAAGAAGGTGCATAATTTCTAGGATTTTACCTAGGTTAGGTATAAGTCAAGAATGGGGAAGCAAGGCTTTGGGTATAAATGAATGGGTTAGGAAATTATACATTTCAGAAAATATTAGGTTTATGGATTTGTGGAGAGAATCTCTTGACAAATATCTTTGCAGAAGACGAAGTTCACTTGAGTCATAAAAGTGGAATTTTCAGCACCAATTTGGAGACTCATCTATCAAAAATTAGGTAAAGTTACGAGTGATGGACTAAATCTTGATATATGTAATTAATTAATTATAGAAATGGTAACTGTAATGGTGGTGGGATAAATAAAACTAGTGATGTTTTAGGCTTAAATAAAGATAACAGCAATACAAGTAACAGTATTTCAAATATGAAATGCTTCTACACAAATGCTCATAGCCTTAAAAAAAAAAAAAAAAAAATGAACTCATTATTTATGCCATAAAGACATTAATCTAGACATTATTTGCATTACTGAATGAAGCATTTATGGAACTCCTTTAAGGAATATGAAATAGATGGATATTCATTTTATTTATACCTGCATAAAGGAAAGGGTGGTGGTGGTGTGGCCATTTATGTTAAAAACAATATTCAATCTGTGTTAATGACTGACTTTAAAACTAATCAAGATGTTGAATCTGAGTGGGTGGATATCCTTATGCAAAATAAATCATACAGAATAGGGGAGTTTTACAGACCTCCTGAGCAGTCAAGAATTAGATGGGGAAATGGTGAAAGAAATCAAGACAAGAAAAAGTTATAGTCATAATGGGGGATTTTAATTTTCATGGCATTCAGAGGGATTCCTAGTCTAATTAGGATCATAAAAGATTTGTATTTATAAATTTTATACTATTCAAAACTTTTGAGACAGGCGGTCCATGAACTTACAAGACATGTGACACTATTAGACATAATATTAACTAACAATGAAAGTACTGGTATGCCAAACAAACATTTCTTTCCTTCAAACATTCATTTACTGGCTCAATCAACTTTTTCTTTGGTCTCCCAGCCAGTTGATTCCCAACACACTCACCACTATACATTTCGCTTAAACCTCACACTGTCCATTCATAACTTTCACTGACCAAACCATCTCACATACTTTCATTTATTCTCTGATTTATCCCTTTCTTCACCACATAACTCTCTAATTGTTTGATTCGTTCCCTCATTTTTATCAACTCTTACAACCTAACACGCCCCTAGATGTCCATCTGAACACAATTGATAGATTCTGTACTCTTTATTCGACATAGTCTACTCTATACATTAGCACAGGTAACAACATACGCCTCATGTAGACCTAGCGCCTTAAGACTTTTGGTTTCCTTTACTCCACCAATGATTTATTGCAGCAAGCATCTTCCTGGCGCATTCACAACTTTCCTACTACTCTCTGCACCACCTTGTTCCCTTTTCATTCAACATAATATCCTATATTTAAACTCAACACTTGTTCCAGCTGCTTCACCATCTAACATACTTCACACCGAGGACTGTCCTCATCACAACCATAACCTTACTCTTATCTACGTTAGCTTTCAAACCGCTCTTTTACACATCTGCCAAATCTCTCTACCATCCTCTCAAACTCTCTTCAGATCCCGCAACCAAACCAAATCATCCACATATAAAGGTAGGGCATCTCCTGCCACCCCCACCTCTCTAATTCTTTCATACTCATCAATAAAATTGAATAAACAAAGGGACATAACACATCCCTGCCTCACTCTGCTTTAATATTAAACCAATCATTTTGACACATTTATTCTTACACAATGCTTCACTATCATCATACATACTTTTTGATCCTGCTCAGAAGCCTACCACCAACATATATTACTAACACTCTAGAGGCTTCCCTATTAATCCTATCATACGCCTGTTCAAATCCATAAAACCTACACATCATACATTCTTCTTCTCCCTCTTTGTTTCGGTAAAGATTGATCCACTACACCTCTATCACTTCTAATGCACATTGGTTCTTCACAATCGTCTTCAGGTCTGATGCACTCTTTCAACTAAATACCAGCTATATCTTCCCTACAACTCAATAACTAGAGTGCCTTACTCTCTTCTTACTTTTGCAATTCCTACAGACGAGCTTTCCTATTCCTTCCTAAGTCCTGATTATCTCCTTCAACTGTTCATTTACCTCTTCTTTATTCTGCACCTTTTAATATTTCTTTTTCCTCCTTATTTAACTTTTGGAACTTCATCATTGGCCTTTAGTACATTCATCACGCTTCTTTTTTACTTGAAGCTGCTCACGCTCTTTATTATATATATATAATATATATATTATTATATATTTATTATATATATATATATATATATACTAATATATATATATAATATATATATATAATATATATATATATATATATATATATATATATTATATTAGGGGTGGCTGAGCACCAGAATTTTGCGCACAGCACCACAAGTCATTTTTGTCGAACTGCACCTGTTTCAATGTGTATCATACTATGCACCGCACCTGGTGCATCGGCCAACCCTAATATATATATATATATGAATTTTGCGGCAATGTTGATCAATCTAAGTTAGGTTTAGTTGCACAGCATCAATAATCCATATCTAGGTTAGGTGTAAGCCTTTGTCTTCTAGGTCAGTTTAGGACCCTCTAGTTTAGGTTACATAGGATTAGTTAAATATACATAGATTTAATATGTGTATATTTAACAAAACTTATCATAACCTGAACTAGTAGGTTCTTAAACCACTTGGTTTAAGAACCTACTAGTTCAGGTTATGATAAGTTTTGTTAAATATACACATTAAATCTGTGTATATTTAACTAATCCTATGTAACCTAAACTAGAGGGTCCTAAACTGACCTAACCTATGTGGATCATTGATGCCTTAACCTAACCTATATTGGTAATAGTAGCACAGAAGGGCTTCACTGTTGATTTTTACAAAAAATCACAGGATATACTCTAAAAAAAAATAATGAAGAATAAAAAAAATGAAAATGACTGACATCTTAGGAAAAAAAGTTACAGCACCTCAAAATTATTAAACTCTCACAGACTTTTCATTTTTGATCTTCGGTAGGTCTATTTAGGCCGATCTAGTTCAGGGTTATGAATATTTTTGTGAGTTACACAGTAAATCTGGTATTACTAACAATCTTACATAATGAACTAGGATGGCCCTGAAACGAGCATGAGGCCCGTTAATTTTTTTTTTTAGAAAGTTTGTGAGAAAATTTTAAACTTTGAGAGGCTGTAACTTTTTTCCTAGACTTAAATCATTTTCGCTTTTTTTATTCTTCATTATTATTTTTTAAGGGTATATCATATGATTTTTTTTTAATCCTATGGGAAAATTCAAACTTTGAGAGGCTGTAACTTTTTTCCTAAAAATGTCAGTCATTTTCAGTTTTTATTCATTATTATTTTTTTTTTAGGTATCTTGATTTTTATAAAAATCAGGGCTGAAGCCCTTTGCTCTAGCTATTATATACATATATATATATATACTTATATATAATATATATATAATATTATATATTTTATATATATATATATAATTATTATATATATTATGTTATATATATATATATATATTATATATATATATTTTTTTTTTTTTTTGGAGCAGTTATTTAGTATATTTCTTTTATTCTATTGTAGGAAAAACAATTTTTTTTTTAATTTTTTAATTAACTATATTTGGTATATTAAATTGAATCACTGATAATAGTAAAAATAGAAAATATCAAAAGAATTTTTAATATCTATATATAATTAATGAATGCTTTATAAAAATCACAGGATATACTCTAAAAAAAATATTAATAATGAAGAATAATGAAAACAAAAATTGGTGCTCTCTTTAGGAAAAAAAGCTACAGCCTCTCAAAGTTGTTAAAACTCCAATAGACTTTTTATTTTTGATCCATCAAGGTTAGGTTTCATTTCAGGCTCTCTAGTTCAGGTTATGATATGTTTTGTTAGATATACACAGAGAAAACCTATGTATACTTAACAAATCTTATCATAACCTGAACTAGGATGGCCCTAAAAGGAGCACGAGGCCCACTAATTTTTTTTAAACTTTAAGAGGCTAACTTTTTTTCCTAAAGACTTTTTTTAAGCTTCATTATTATTTTTTTAGAGTATATCCTGTGATTTAAAAAAAAAAAAATTTCATAAGAAAATCCTATGGAAAAATTCAAACTTTGAGAGGCCGCAACTTTTTTTCATAAAGATTTTTTAGAGTATATCCTGTGATTTTTTATAAAAATTAGGGGTGAAAGACCTCTGCACTACTATTACCTTATATCAATATATAATTAATGAAAACAAAATTATCCCTACAAAAGTTGAAATTAGTCAACTTTTTTCCTCCGGAGTTAATTTTTTTATTTTTATTCAACATATAAATTTTAAATGTAAGTGAAACAATAAAATCTCTACAAAGAATTTTTTTTATCCTATTTTTGAAAATTAGAAGTTTATAGGGTAATAGTAGTGCAGAGGGGTGTCACCCCCGATTTTTATAAAAATTACAGGATATACTCTAAAAAAAAAAAATGAATAATGACAAAAATCATTGCTCTCTTTAGGAAAAAAAGTTACAGCCTCTCAGTTGTTAAAACTCCCATACACTTTTCATTTTTGATCCATCAAGGTTAGGTCTCATTTCAGGCCCTCTAATTTAAGTTATGATAAGTTTTGTTAGGTATGCACAAAGAAAATAGCTATAGCCTATGTAGAATTAACAAATCTTATAACCTGAGCTAGGATGGCCTTAAAATTATCATGAGGCCCACTAATTTTTTTTATTAGGAAGACTTAGAAAATTTTAAACTTTGAGAGGCTCTAACTTTTTTACCTAAAGACAAATAATTTTTGTTTTTTTAAGCATCATTATTATTTTTTTTTAGCATATCCTATGATTTAAAAAAAAAAAAAATTATAAAAAAATTCTATGGGATTTTTAATAACTGAGAGGCTAACTTTTTTCCTAAAGAGAGTGATGACTTTCGTTTTCATTATTCTTCATTATTACTTTTTTAGAGTATATCCTATGATTTTCATAAAAATCAGGGGGTGACACCCCTCTTCACTACTATTACCATTTATAGTTTTGATACAATGGTTACGTAAATGGCAGTTACCTTAGCTACATAATTACCAAAAAAAGTTATGATTTTTGGAGTATTATTTTTTATATTTTTATTGAAAATATAATAAAATGTATGAAAATTCGTAGAAAAAACTTCAGTAATAGTAGTGAAGAGGGGCTTCAACCCCAATTTTTATAAAAATCACAGCATATAGCTACTCCAAAAAAAATAATAATGAAAATGAGTACTCTCTTTAAGAAAAAAAGTTAGAGCCTCTCAAAGTTATTAAAATCTCATAGAAAAGATAGTAGGAGTAGTGCAGAGGGGTGTCAGCCCTGATTTTTATGAAAATCACAGGATATATTAAAAAAATAATAATGAAGAATAGTTAAAACGAAAATCGTCGCTCTTAAGGAAAAAAGTTACAGCCTCTCAAAGTTATTAAAACTCCCATACACTTTCATTTTTGATCCATCTAGGTTGTCTTATTTCAGGCCCTCTAGTTTAGGCTATAATAAGTTTTGTTAAGCATACACAGAGAAAATCTATGTATACTTAACAAATCTTATCACAATCTAAACTAGGATGGCCCTAAAACGAACACGAGGCCCACTAATTTTTGTCAGAAAGCCTATAGGAAAAAAAAAAAAAATTTGATCACTAAAATCGGTTGCTAACTTCACGCCTACAAAAAATTTTAAACTTTGAGAGGCTCTTAACTTTTTTTTGCGCAAAGACTTAATCTTTTTTTATTTTTAAGCTTCTTATTATTTTTTTTAGAGTTATATCTGTGATTTAAAAATACAAAAATGCTTTTTTTATAATTCTTATAAAGTTTTTTAACAACTTTGAGAGGCTGTAACTTTTTTTCCTAAAGAGAGCGACGATTTTTGTTTTCATTATTGTTCATTATTTTTTAGAATATATCCTGTGATTTTTATAAAAATTAGGAGTGACACCCCTCTGCACTACTTTTACAGACTTTTCATTTTTGGATTCATCAGGTTAGGTCTCATTTCAGGCCTCTAGTTCAGGTTTCTATTATAAGTTTTGTTAGGTATACACAGAGAAAATCTATATATACTTAACAAATATTATCATAACCTGAACTAGGATGGCCCTAAAATATGCACGTGGCCCACTAATTTT
>JABUQX010113778.1:40000-42500 GCA_015478945.1 Trachelipus rathkii
ACTGCTATATGCTATATACTCTTACACCATATATAATATATATATATATATATATATATATATATATATATCGTTATTGTACGATAAGAGAAGTGCAAAAGTCATATAAAGCAAAGGGTATATAAAGGTAGGGTGACTCATTCTGCTATGATATTTGATATCATCATTTTCTTTTTAATTTTATATCTTATCGATAACCTTTAACAACATTTTTCTTTAGAAACTTTTCGCTAGAAAGGATATTTTACGTGTTCAAAAACAATAATAATAATAATAATAATAATAATAATAATTATAATAATAATAATAATAATAATAATAATGGCATAGTTATTCTAATAGTAATGACCATAATAATAACAATAATAATAATAATAATAAAAATAATAATAATAATAATAATAATAATAATAATAATAATAATAATAATAATAATAATAATAATAATAATAATAATAATAATAATAATAATAATAATAATCATATTTAATAATAATAATAATAATAATAATAATAATAATAATAATAATAATAATAATAATAATAATAATAATAATAATAATAATAATAATAATAATAATAATAGTAATAATAATAATAATAATAATAACAACAACAATAATAAGTCGGTACAATTTGAACAATATAATAAATCTTATTACCCATACACGAGAAATATCAAAAAATGTTCTTTATATAACCTATATATAATATAATTTTTAATATTTTTGTCTGTTCGTTATAGAATAGTTGATTATTTTTACAGTTCCTCTGAAAGTGATGCATAAAAATATCATTGAGGCTTTAAAGAACTTTTATCTCAGCATATTTAATAATTTTATTAAATCTTATATTACATACTATGAACATACTCATACACATACATACATACATACATACATACATACATCCGTGCCTATAACCTACATCCCATACATACATACATACATACATACATACATACATACATACATACATACATACATACATACATACACATACATACATACGCTTTACATATATTCAGGGGCAGTGTACACCGTACGAGCATACTCAGCAGTTTCCAAACGATAGATCATGGGTCTTAGGGGGCGTCTTAGGGGCGTCTTATATGGGGCGTCTTAGGGGCCGGAAAATTAGTGCAAGCAATCGATCTTTGATTGAAGTATGAATATGACAAAATTGACGTCTTTTGAAAATAACTTAGAGTCAAAATTAATTGTAGGAAGAGGTGTCATAGATAGAAAAATAAGATAGATACCTTCGGAAAGGCAGTTCTTTCTAGTATTAAATTTGTATCAAATCTGAAATGAAACTATTCTTTTTTAATTGAATATTTATTTGACACCTTCTATAAATTAAAACGTGTAGAAAATTCAACGAGCCACAATTAATTCTCCTTTAAAACATCAATTTTCATCGTGGGAGAAGGTAGTGACAAGTTATTATTATTATGTATTATTATTATTATTATTATTATTATTATTATTATTATTATTATTATTATTATTATTATTATTATTATTATTATTATTATTATTATTATTATTATTATTATATTATTATTATCATTATTATTATTATTATTATTATTATTATTATTATTATTATTATTATTATTATTATTATTATTATTATTATTATTAACTTAATTCCGTAATTCACACAGAAATTCTTCGCCTCATGATATTAAACTCCTTCCTCTTCTTGGTTGCTCAGTCTACTTTCAAGGTCTTCCTTAAGACGGCTCTTGCTTTCGACTAAGCATCATCGGTGCTGCACTCTTGTTGGTATCCATCCGTAATTCTTTTGTCTTCCTTCAAAATGATTGTTGCTTCGAAGGAAGTGTTCCTCAGAGTATTAAAAGAGGAGAGGTCATGATCGAAGATGATTCTCCTATGTGTAGGGCCAAGCTTTCCATATTATTTGCCTTCAGCTAAAACTCATAAGACTTGGTTTGATTCTTGTTGTTCTCTTGTTATTTGCAGCTGATGTTGTCCCCAGGAATTACAGTCTGCTTTCTTTAAACTCTTAAAACTCGATCTACTTATTTTTCTTCTCACAATCGTTCATAACTTTTTCCCTACCATACTAAATTCTCAATCCTTATTAGAAAAGGAAATAGTTTTTATGCTTCTTCTTTTTATCGCTCTTTATGGTACTTTGCAGTAAAAGTCAATTGAAACTTTTCATCATTTGCCCCTTTCACAAAATATTTTTCAAATAGTTTGGGTGTTTTTGTGATCTTTCAAAACTCTTTGGATCACTCCACTCCAGTTGTTTATTTTGCATAAAGGGCATCGTTCATTTTTGACACAAGGTACACCTCCCATATCCGGGAGGAATCCATCGCTCATAATTCTCCTGGTGATGGGTAGAGTTTTACACACTCCAATCTCCTTCATAGAAGCTGAATTAATGCAACACTCCTTATATTGTCGCTGTCACAACGAACACTTCTCCTCGGAACTCTCAGCTCTTATAGCTTTTTCTTTTCGGA
>JABUQX010113779.1:0-10000 GCA_015478945.1 Trachelipus rathkii
CCCCGAGAAGAGATTGGGTCTGACCCGGTTTTTTGGGGGGGTTCCCCACAGAAAAATTTTTAAGAAAGGTTTAAAAATCTGGTCAACCGTTTTTTAAGGATTTGTGATTACGAACTTTAGACTTTTATTTAATTAATAGTAAAAATATTTTGATAAATGACAATTTCGAGCATTGAAATGCACTAATGGAAATTAATGATTTGTTTCTTTTTGTATTTTTACGAGTGAGAATATTTGGTTGCCCTGCACCGAACATTGAAGATTTCACTGATATATGGTCGCCCTGCACCGAGCATTAGGGATTTCATTGTGGAAGAACTCTGCCGCCATCACCTGTCCTGTCTCCTGTAAATCAGTTTGGTCCGTCTCGAAGGTTAAAATGACTGTTTAAAGCGTGTATTTTGATAAAGGATTATTTGAAATGTTAATTATTTTATCAAGTTATTTTATTGAAATATGTTTATAGATTATATGTTAAAAATCAGAGTATTGTCTTCCTTTCCATTTTTGCAAGTAATGATTTGTTGATTGGGGGTGCCCAAGTGGTAAAAGTGGTGGCCCGTAGTGTCATGAGTCTAGTGACTCATGGCATCTATTTTGACCAACCTTCCATTCTTTTTACGAAGCAGAAAAGTGTCCAGGTTAAAGGAAAAACTTATTGTTTTCTCAAAGAAGTTCAGGTAAACAGTTGTGTTGAATTCCAGCTTAAAGTGTCTAAGGATTTATTACAAATTGTGATTGCCGACTTTATAAGGATTTTTACTAAGTTGTTATTAACAGCTTTCCAAGGATTATTTACGAGCTGTGATTCCAGCTTTACAAAGGACAAATTCTCCCAAAAATTGGTATGTATAGTTAAATATAAATCGATGTTTATGATGGTTTAAAATCTAAAAGTAGGAATAGGATTTATGAGTTGCTGTTTAGATTTAACGAAATAACGTTTAAGTTTAATTAAAATATATCAGTGTTAAAGTGTAAAGTGTGGAGAATTAGATACTAGGGAACATTGTTAGAAACGAGGAATTACCAAAGAGTATTTTAAAATCTATATATGGGATCTTTTTGGTTTGAAGGACAATGAAAACTGTATTTGGAATTGATATGATAAAGGAAAGTTTAGAGTAAGAATGACATGGTAATCATTAGAAAAAATAGTTAAAAGGATTTAAAAAGGAGGAATTATGTATATATATATATATATGTATGTATGTGTGTGTGTGTGTTGGTGTGTGTGTGTGGGTATTGATACATACCTAGTTAAAAACACACACAAAGGTGTAATAAGGATCTTTTAAGAAATAAAAAGTTTACATTTGAGAAAAGGTTCGCACACATGCAATTTAGGTTACAGTTGCGGTCGAAGGAATAGGTTAAATTTATTATTATTATTATTATTATTATTATTATTATTATTATTATTATTATTATCGTTATTGCTATTTTCATTATCCAGTATTTAGGGGTTTATTAGTATACTAGTGTTTATTAGGTTATTTTTACCGGTGCTATTAATATTATTGGGTTGAATGAAGCGAGTACTAGGTTTCTATTAAATTATTTATCCGCGGTGTATAAATATTATGTACGCAAGGTTTTGGGGGGATTATTATTATTATTATTATTATTATTATTATTATTATTATTATTATTATTATTATTATTATTATTATTATTATTATTATTATTATTATTATTATTATTATTATTATTATTATTATTATTATTAATTCCGATGGCGTGACTAGTTATTGGCGTCATTTAGTTATTTATTTAATACTATTAATAGAAGGCAATAATTAATAGTTGGTTATTTCATAATTTCAGGGAGACGAGTTTAGGGCCAGGATCAGACCCGAGTTTTGGAACCAAGTTCAAAGTTGAGTCAGGACCAAACTCAAAGATCGGATTTTTGATTGGACTCAGACGGAAGGTTGAGTTTAAATAAGGTCACGACTGGATATTAAGGCCAAGGCTGAAATTAATAGCCAACGAAGCTTCCAGCTGAACTTAGAGGCCCAGGTTAACCTTAGGTTAGCAACTGAAGGCCAACAACAGGCTACGGAGGAATCCGAAGGTCGAAAGGTCACACAGGCCGTTTGTAAAATTGGATCAAGGTTATTCAAAGGAGTAAAAAGCACTTTCTTAAGGATCATTAGTCTGAAATAACGACACTAATAAAGGAAGTATTACTCTTGTAACTTTTATGAATAATTTAAACGGAAATTGTAAATAAGAAATATAACCCGGGTTTACATTATATTGTATATTTTGTTCAAACTGAATTTGTATATAATACTTAGCTTAGGTTAGTAATAGGGTGTATATAAAAGTTAAAACAGACATAGGTAGATAGGATTGATATTAAAAAC
Organism: Trachelipus rathkii; assembly: GCA_015478945.1. Taxonomy (NCBI): domain Eukaryota; kingdom Metazoa; phylum Arthropoda; class Malacostraca; order Isopoda; family Trachelipodidae; genus Trachelipus; species Trachelipus rathkii. The sequence goes on from JABUQX010113779.1 coordinate 2,373, forward strand.
ACTTATTATTCATATTGTTTATTATATATAAGAAAAACCAAACTTTCGTGTCTCTCAATCCCTTTGTTCTTATTTTCACTGTAACAGGAAAAGTCCTCTGTAAAGGAACGCAACTTTTGCCTCCCATATTGTCTCAAAGGTTGCACGGTTTATCATTAGGAGGTGAATCATTAGACGTTTTCATATCGTCATACGGGTGGCTCATCATACAGATTATTATACTGGTGGCTCGTACAAAAATTTACAAGAGGACAAATCACTGGTGGTGAACGAAGGGAGGACAATAAGGGAATTAATAAAGGTAAGAGACATTCTGTTGTTGGTTTTGTATTGATTTGGAAGGAAAAACAATTTTTTTTTTTATATATATAGGGTATCGTTCTTTTTTTTGGTAACATATCGAATTTTTTTTTTTTTTGAAGATATACTTTGGTTTTTTTTTGGTGAAATAATAGAATTTGATAAAGAGTTTTGTTGTTTTCTTGTTTTGAAAGAAAAAGGAAGGGATTTCTGATCAAATATTGAGGAAGTTTAAAAACGAATTTTTTTTTTTTTTCTTCTCTTTTCTTGTTTTTGGATATATTTTTGGCCGTGATTTTTTTTCTTTTGTCCAGGTTACTGACAATTGTAAGGAGAAAGGACGATTATTTTCCTCTTCGCGGAAATTTTCACTGTCGATAGTAGCAGATTAAGAAACCCAGATCGTTAAGGAGCTTATAAGAAAACACATAAGGAGAATTTTTGTATTTCCTACTCCAGTTTGGAGAAATAAAGGGTATATTTTTTTTTTTTATATATGTATATATATATATATATATATATATATATTATATATATATATATATATATATATATATATATATATATAGGCATTTTTTTTTGTGTTGGTTGTTAATATTTATTTTGTTTTTTTCCTTTGATTTATTAAATTAAAATGGGAGAATCAGACAAAGAGCAAGGTGTTAACATGAAGGAGCCCAAGCAGCCCACTGAGAAACTGAGCGCGATTGAGCATTTGGAAGGGTTCCAAGTGGCCATAACAGAGGATGAAAATCTTGATGTTGATCGGATGACGACATTATTGAAAGGAATATTACAGGCTTTGGAAAGTAAGAAAGGACCCACACGTACGGAGGAGGAACCGATAGCCACAGCACAAAAGAGTGAGGTAACAGAAGTTACCCAGACAGGACAAAAGACTGATCCTAAAGGAGGTCTTAACATAAAAAATAGAGTAAGAATCGAGGATCAGGCTTACCAAAATTGGAGGCTGACCCATGATCAAAGCATCAAACAGAGGAACATCTCAAAGAAGACACCACGGTATGAAACAGATGAGGAAAGTAGCTCAGAGAGAGCAACAAGTGACCCATTTGATGTGACGAATGAGCACAGTACCAACAGGCAGAAGAAGAAGAATAAGAAAAGGAGAAGGAGGGCGGAAAGAAAATACACCTACGATGGAAGTTCTACAGCGGAAGATGAAATAGAAGAAGCTGAGAGTGAAGTGGACCAGGGAGGAAAAAAATGGCTCAAGAGGTTAATTGAATTGGAAGAATCAGGTGTGGAACATACTAAAGCAGTGAGTAAGATATTTATTGTTTTGGCCGGTGAGATGGTGGAGGTGATGAAATCATTTAGGAGGAATAATATAAAGGCTGTGAAACCTTTAAAGTATGGGAAAGAAAAAGTTCAAAAGTTTGAGGCGTTTATAGAAGATTATGAACGATATGCCAAGGAACAATTAGGTAAGGACAAAAGTCGTTGGGCAGTAGAGCTCAGAAATTTCTTAGAAGGTCCTGTACTAAGGACATATTATAGTATATACAGGGCTAAGGTCAAATATACCACCATAGTGTCTAGATTAAAAAGCTGGTGCAAGGAGGAAAAAGAAACCGAGCAGATAGATTTGCAAAAAGAGTTTTGGAGGTTAGAGATGCGGAAAAATGAAAAAGTGGCTGAATTTGCGTTAAGGGTGCAAACCACTTACGAGGCAGCCACTAAAGAGGAAGATAGGGATAAACAAATATTGAAGAAACAATTTTTGAATTGTCTCCCGAAAAAGATGGCAAGGAGATTTAGAATAAGGATGGGAAATGAGAAAGAAAGCCTTAAAGTGAGATGGAAAGATGTGCTGAACTGGGCACAAGAGGAGGATGACCTGGATGATGATGAGGAGGAATCGAGGGATGAAGGGATACCAATATGGGCCACACTAAATGGAGAGCAAAACACAAAAGGGACATACGCAGACAAAGTGCGCTTTGGAAAGCCAGTGTATCAGCAGAAAGCGAATACAAGGGAATACACCAGGCAAAATAATGAAAGATATAACACTGAGGTAAAAAGATGTTACTGGTGCAACAGGGTAGGACATTTTAAAAGAGAATGTCGAAAATATAATGGGTGGTGCCTGGGATGTGGGAGTAATGAACACCGAACTGCGGAATGTGGATCCAGAAGAGGGTTCAGGCAACAAGAACAGGGTTACAGAAGACAAGATCAACAGGATATGGGTGGACAAAGGCAGAATGAGAGGAAACCCATCGAAAAAAAATGCTTTTTATGCAACGATATGGGACATTGGAGGGATACTTGTCCACTTCGGGAACAAATAGAAGAATGGAAAAGGGTACGAAAACAGGCATCTTCGGGAAACGAGGTAGCTCCGCCGACCCCGGGAACGAGCAGGAGCGACACCCCCAAGTAAACCACTGTTTAAACACCAGCCCGGCTATGCAAGTTGATACAACATTGGACCCAGAAGCAGAGGAGTTTATAAGCAGGAAACCTCAGGAAAATAGGAATGCCTTACCACAACGAACACCCAAAGGGAGAGGAACAAACACAGTGAATTCAACAACTGGCATATACCATGCTATCAGTAGGACAACCGTTGAAGGTAAGCAAGGCATAAATATTACTCCTTTGTTGAAATTTGTTATAAAATTAAATAATGTTGAAATGACAGCTATTATTGACTCAGGTTCACAGTATTGTATCATAGGCCAGGAACAATTCAGAAGGATCCAGAATCCCGAAGTTTTAGAAAAGGTTATGAGGTTACGAGGAGTAGGTGACCCTCAAATGGTTGTGGAATCCCATCAAACAGCAAGATTAAGGATTTCAATTGAGGACATAAATTACGGTTCAGCAGATTTCATTGTGGTCGAAAGATTGAAAGAAGGCACAATTTTAGGAATGCCATTTTTAATACAGAACAAAATCAAAATTGATGTAGGAAATGGTTCTTTCACAAGGTATGGTGACCAAGACACAAGGGAACAGGTCTACTTTTCAGAGAAGTCGGGGAATTGTGTAAGGACTGTGATATCCTTGCCAGTTTATACTACAGAAGAAGTAATAATTACGATTAATGATTGGGTTCCAGTAAAGGCTACTTGGATCTCAAACCAGATTAAGCCCAGAGAAGGAAGATATTATGACATGAAACCAGAGGAACTATTGATCGAAGGAGAAGAAAATAACCGAAGAGGGTATATATTATTATACGATTTAAATAATATTACGCAGTGATTAGTAAATGGAATAAAAAGAAGGCAGCTAATAATTAATCAATGAAACTTGTACGCAGGGTTATCAAATTATTGTATTTGAAAAAGAAAAAATTAGGATAGCCCATTTTAATATGGATGAAGAGGCCCTCCAGAAATATGACAATAGAGGATATACGGTAAACATCAGCTGGTAGGCAGGGACAGGAAGACAAGGAACATTGAGAGGAGGAATGGACAAAGGGAAAAATTAGAAAAAAGGGAATCACATTATATGGAAGAATTAACATCAGGAACAACGAAAGGAAAATAATTCAGAGGAGTATTACAGCATTGGCAAGAAAATGTATTTCACAGCTAAGAGTGACTACGTGCATGTGGAGCGAGACAACTCAAAGGTCTGACACCTATGAGCTATGGATTTCGGTTAACGATTACACCCAATCTAGCGGCAAGGCTTATTATGAAGATTTGAGCCATAGGACGATGAGGAAATTGAAAAACAGGTTCAGGAGTTATGTTAAAGGATATTCGGCGGCAGCCAGTTCCCCAGTGGTGCCTGTTAGGAAAAAGGATGGGACACTTCGTCTATGCATAGACTATAGGCGCATAAATAAAGTAACAGAAGCAGATAAGTTCCCAATGGCCAACATTTCAGAAACAATCTACTCATGTCATGGGGCAAAATATTATTCCTGTTTGGATTTGGTCAAAGGATATTATCAGATGAAGTTAGAAGAGGATAGTAAGGATTTTACTGCATTTTCTACCGTTAGTGGCCAATACAGGTTCAAAAGATTGAGTTTTGGGTTAAAGAATGGTCCAGCAGCATTCCAGAGGGAAATGCAAAGGATATTAACAGGATTTAGCCGAGACAAGGTGGTGGTATATGTGGATGATGTCCTCCTTATATCAAAGGATTTTAAGGAACACCTATTACTGATTGAACAGGTCTTACAACGGTTCTCCGAAACCAATGTTAAAATTAAAATCAGCAAGTGCAGCTGGGCTCAAAAGGAAGTTAAATTTTTAGGACATATTCTCAGTAGGACTGGAATAAGGAAGCTCCCAGAATTTATGGATCAGGTGGAACCAAGTTAGAAAGGGCCCAAAACATAAATAGGAGTAAAATCAGGGCGGTACCATGGTAAGTAGTGGATAGCATCTGATCAATTTTCAACGAAAGTTCATTAAAAACTGTTCAGGAGTGGCAGCACCCCTTAGTGCCCTGACAGGAGGAAAAAGAAAGGATAAGATCGAATGGACAGAGGAAAGGATTCAGGCTTTTGAAAGCTTAAAGAAACTGATGAAGGAATCTGTAGAGCTGGCATTTCCGGATTTCACAGAAGGTAGCCCAAAATTAGAACTTTACGTAGATGCCAGTGGTTTTGGCATGGGTGCAGGTTTATGTCAACAACAAGAGGATGAAAAAAGAGTAATAGCTTATAACTCTCATTCATTTGATGCGTGTGAAAGAAGAGCATCTACCATAGAGAGGGAATTATTGGCCATCAGGTGGGGAATCAAGAGTTTCCGTCCATTCTTGTTAGGTCAGGAGTTTATCTTATATACAGATCATCGTCCACTGGTGTACCTCCACACAATGAAGTTGGTAGACAGTAAGTTGGCTCGTGTCTTGGATGATTTAGGCGAGTACAGCTTTCAAATCCATTATTTTCCGGGAAAAGAAAACATCTTTGCTGATACATGGTCTCGTTGTCAAAGGAAACAAGAGGAAGAAATCGATGTTATAGATTTAGAGGCCCTACCAAGAGGTCTAGAAGTAATAAGGGTGGTGCCAGGAGGTGCTGATTCCTTGTTTTTAAGCTTGCAGGAAGTCTTAAAAAGGGAACAATTACAGAAGAAGGACCACCAGGAATTAAGGAAATTCTTATTAGAAGTTTTGATAAATAACAGGAAGATGTATGGGTTGGATAAACAACCCAAATCACTTAAATATTTAAGAACCATCAGTATTTCAGGAAGGGAACCAATCCCAGAAGTATTACTGGCAGCTAGTGATGAGTTCAACTTGAAGATCTGGCTGCATCACGGGACTTGTTGTTCAGTTGTGTATATGGGACCCAAAGCGAGGAAACGAGAGGATTTAAAAAATATTCATATTCAGGTATTAGGAGGTACCCATTTCAACCCATTAAGAGATAATGGTATGTTCCGGATGAATAAGGATGATACGATAGTGGATGAATTATCAATCGAAGAACAAGAGGTACCATCTGAGGAAGAAAATGAAGGATCTGTGGATAGTGAAGAAAGTGAGGCAGGAAACTTATTAGAACACCCACCAGAGGAAGGATTAGGGGTAAACCTGTTAATGAAGGAAAGAGGACACCAGTCGCGGTTAAGTTGCAACCACAAGTTATCAGGAGTTGCATGGCAAGACATTTCCATTGGCGAAACATCTAGGTGTGCCTTTTTAGACACAGGATCTGTTTAGTTGGTCTCTAGGAACGTCATCAGGGATTAGAAATCATGGACCTAATTTGAGGAAATGGAGTGTTGGATTATATCACTATATGGGATCACCACAAATTTGGTTGAATTGGCACCACAGAATGTAGCTATCAGGATATTGATTCACTGCTACAGGAAAATCAGTATTCCATTGGTAGTTGTTAAGGAGGGTTCATCCGGATGTTTCTCCTGGGAATGGGAATTACTTTGGTGGGAAATAGAATACGCGCTTCTGGTATTTTGAGAAGGCATCATCGCACATGGTGGATGATAAGCGATTCAGTGTAGTGATGTGTTTTTGTAATGTGTTAATGTAATAGCGTGTGTATAATATATGGTATTATACATATATCATAAACTTTAAACGTAATTAATGACATTACAAGATAAGATCTTAAGTGATAATAGTAATTTGAAGATAGAAGGTTAAGATACAAAAAACATATTCTTAAGACGTTGATGTGTTCTTTTAAAGGATTTTAATAGATATAAAGAAGTTATGTAATGAAACGATGCTATATCTAGTTAAAAGGAATGAAGAACGACAAAGTTGTGTGCAGTAATAGGGTTTAAACAGATGGTCAGCATTTGTGTAGTAATGTAATACACCGAAACATGGCACACATAGGACAAGGAAAACTAACAGAACTTTGATTTGGCTAAGGTATGTATGGCATCCAATTAAGGTCATACTATAATCTGGAAGTGTTGTTAGGACTATGGTCCCATCTTGTTCATGTTATATATATAGGTATGATCATATATGTGTAATATTCCCACCAGTTTTGGTAATAATTCTACTCGATATTGGCTAATCTTTCGAGTTTGTTGTAGTTCAATTGATGTAATGGCTATGCCAAAAACAAGGAGAGGAAATGTTGCTTGTCTAGTGGCTGTGGACCACTGCAGCAAATGGGTCTGCATGTTCAAACGACTAATGGACAATGTCGGCCAGATAGTGTCACAGGGGCTATTTGAGGTCAGATGTTCCCAAACATTTTTTGAGGCCCCCATAAAGGTGTTAATCAGATAATGGTGGTGGAATTCAAGTAACTAGGTTAGGGACATGTCTTAAAAATGTATTAACTATAGATTCATCATATTTCATGTTATGTCCTATTAAACCATGTCTTCTCGTGATGGGGCTATGTTTGGAAGCGCACATAACCGTTACGTGTCGTGAGTTCCTCTGAAGAACTCATGTGATACAAATGACTCGTGAATGTGGTGATGAGTTGCTTTACCCAGGTGGTTATAATATACAATAACACAAAACACTCAGAACTTGGGATGACACCAGCCGAGAAATTGTTAACTCAGACACACAAGGAGGGAAAGGTGTTGCCAATCCCTATGGAGGAGCAAAGCAAATGGAAGGAAGGACATCCAAACTGGCTCCCCTATGCAGTAGGAGTTAAGGTCAAAAGGAAGATTATTTCGGTAGATCGGTCTTTGGAAAAGAAACTAGGTGAAAGATATGAAGGGCCATTCACGGTTGTCAAAGTAATAGCTGGTGGAATGACATATGATGTTGAGGGCCAAGGTAAAACTATGAGGGTCCACTATGCACATTTAAAGGTATGGGCAGACCCACCAGATTACCTCAGGCAGTATTTTGAAAATGAAAAAGGCGAAGTC
>JABUQX010113779.1:15000-20000 GCA_015478945.1 Trachelipus rathkii
AAAATTATTATCTCAATATTTCATTTACGAAAACCATTTTTAGTAGGGTTCCGAATTTAAGTATTACTGAGTTTCCGTTTTAAATATTAAAAATCTGAGATGTAATTGTTTTAGAAAATGGACACATCTTTCTATAATTCAAGTTTTCAATTCATTTCGGCAAAAAAAACTGAAAGAAATGTATTAAAAATGTAGGAAACATGGTTTTTGTTCAAATTAAAACACAAAGCAAATCAATAGACGGAAAACACCTGAAATAGATTATTTAGGGGGTCAGAAAAAAAAATCTCCATCTTGCTTTTTATTTGGTGAAAATCGAGTAAAAATTAAGAAATTTAGGAAAATTTCCGATTTGGGTCAAAGCCCGATAAACCTCAAGACCAAAATCGAAGCCTCTCCTTCAGTGGAACTAGAATATTCTTCTATCTAGCCTCTAAATTCTTTTCTCCTGGAGTTTTCTAGAAGATCATGTTATTTTTTTGCACATAAGTTTCTAATGCTGGACTTGTGGTTGTTGCAAGAAATAAAATTAAACTCATGTGTTGCTAGTCTTTCGTTCCAACACTCTTCCATCATCTGATGATGTTCACAACCACAAACTCTACTCTTAACTCTTCACAAAATCTTAAAAATCTTTCAAGCAATTTGAAGGTTTTCAATTTTAGCTTCATCCTTTCTTCTGCTCTTTCTCATTTCCTTTTCCCTCTCTGTTTCTGAGATATTACTCATGTCAATTGCTAAACTATCATATATATATATATATATAATATATTATATATATATATATATAATAGATATTATATTATATATATTATATATAATAATATATTATTATATAATATATTATATATATACTATATATATATATAATAGTACTATACTTATAATATATATATGTATAATAATATATATATATATAATTATATATAATATAAATATATATATATATATTATATATTATATTATATATAATTTTTTAAATATATAATATATATATATAATATATATATATATATATATATATATATATATATATTATATATAATATATATAATATATATATAGTATATATTATATATATATATAATATCATATATATTATATATAATATATATAAAGACAACTTATTTGCAAAATAGCTGTACTGTGAATGTGTTTTGTTTTATAAAGCTCATATCAAAAATTATACTTTCTATTAACGATGCCTAAAAATAGTTGAATGATATTGCAATCTTAAGTGATGCAAAGAACCGTTGTTCCTCGGGAACAAATCAAAATTATCGGGATTTGCTTTCATTTGGAAGACAAATTCGAAGGTTTGAGAGAAAGATAGAAGAAGGAAAATATATTTCTTACACCAGACACTTGTTTCTCTTTTTAAAAGGTATATATTATATATATATATATATCTATATAATATATATCATATAATATAATATTATATATAATATAATAGTTATATATATATATAAATATATAATATATATAGTAATATAGAATATATTATATATATAATATATAAAATTATATATATATATAGTATAATATAATATATATATATATATGTATATACTATATAATATATATAATATTATATATATTTTCGGAGGTCTGTGTTGAGCCCCCTATATGGCTATGATATATATATATATATATATTATTATATATATATATAATATGGACCTGTAAGATAATACTCATGTTGAGAAACATATCACCTCGAAATCTCTACATTTCAATCAGTTCTCTAGATCTTACTCTTCTCTCTCCTCTCTCTTCTCTCCCTCTCTCTCTCTCTCTCCACAATCTCTCTGCTCTCTCTCTCTCTCTCTCTCAGATGTTCCCAAGGTTCTGTGCTGGGCCTGTTTTATTTTTTTGCATTTCCATTAACGATTTTCTCCAACTACTCTTATATAAACTCACTCATTTCCAATGGTAATGAATTCGATCGCACCTTTGTTTAACTGCATATAAAAATTTTGCTCTGCTTTTTGCATCTAAAAATGTTTTCTCCATTTTAAATTTGTAAGCTTTCTATCCTGAATCTATATTTGCCCTCTTTACTCTTTACTTATAACTTACCCCACGTCCTTATTCCACCTTGTATGGAGGTAATGTTGTCCACTAGGGGAGGAGTCCGGCTTTAGTTTCTCACCCAGGGTTTGGAGTCGGTTCACAAACTTTCCGACTCCGACCTCTGATCCCGACTCCAAATCCTCTTCAAATTACCGATCCGACTCGCTGCCGACCTCCCGGTCTCCTTGAAATTACCGACTCCCGACTTCCGACTCCGACCCACTCTTTTGAAATTACCTGGACTCCGCTCCACTCTGAAAAGCTTATAACTATGAAAAGTGTATTATATATAATATTATATAATATAATTAATATATATATATAGTATATAGATATATAATATATATATATAATATTATAAATATATATATATATATATATATATATATATATATATATATATAATATATATATATATATATATATATAATATATATATATATATATAGTAATATATATATATATGAGGGTATTTTTTTGTTACCTGTGTGAATGTATAGTAGTGTAGACTATGGTCCTGGAACAAAGAGGTATAAGATCTAAAGAGTACAATATGTGCAGAATTGGAACAATCTTCAGGGGCGTGTTAGGTGTGGAGAAGATTGGTCATAATAAGGAAGAACCGTATTAGAGTTGTGTGCCGTGGGTGAAGCAAGGAATTAAATAGAGAATCAATGAAAAGTACGTTGCGATGGTTTGGTCATGTGAAAAGGATGGATGATAGTCCGTTGGTTAAGCCAGACTTGTATGATGTGGTGAGTGTGCTGGGTCATGATCGGACCGCCTGGGAGACCGATAGGATAAAGTGAATTGAGGTTCAGTAAAAGGGAAATGTAATTTAGCAGCGCGAGATAGAAAGGTGCAAAATAGAAGTGAATGGCGGGTTTTGTGAGGGCAGTATGTTTGTAAGCCCACCTGGGCCTAATCAGGGATGAATCCCTTCCTTGGCGAGATGCTATGGGTGAGGGTCACGTCAGGGTCCGCTTGAAAGCGCTTAGATGGATGTTTATGTACTGCGACGAGTCCTCACTAAAAGGTATAAAGAGATGCGGAAAACTGGGCTTTCTTTTCGGAACCTTTCGCATTATCTTCTAGCAACTTTTCTTTTTCCAATGCATGCTACGCACCTTGACCTTCCCAGTCTTAGAGGAGAGAAAGTGTGATGATGCATGATTTATTATATATCATATATATATAAATATAATATATATATATTATTATATATTATATATATGTCTTATATATATTTCATATATATATATCATAATATATAAATAAGATTTATATATATATATATCATATATTATATATATATATATATATATATATATATATTATATATATATTATATATATAATATAGTATATATATCTATATATATATATATATTAATTATATAATTAGGGCCGTAACCAGTATTTTTTCGTTTTTTTGATTTAATTATCTTATAATATTAGTATAAATATATATATATATATGATATATATATATATATATATATAATATATATATATATAATTATAATATATTATATATAAGCTTATATATATAATTATATATTACTTTATAATATATAATATATATATATAATATTATATATATATAATATATAATATATATATTTAGATATATATATATATAATATAATATTATATATATATATATATATAATATATAGTATAATATAATTACTTCAATAAAGGGCAGGGTCCAATATTTGTCTTCGGGCTGCCCAATTTCACCCCCAAAGATGCGACAATAGATCAATTTGTTTCGCAAATTTTTTGATGGAAAAGAAGCAGAAATGTAGTCTTTTTCTGAACTCTTAACGTCCGTTTTCGCGATTGTCTTTCTGTGTCCTCGTAGTTCATGCTTTCCGGAATTTTCGTTCTCCAACCCTGTTTTACATTTTTGGCTTCAACTCTACACATTTTTTTTGCAAATTGACTTCAAACTTGAAATATGCATAGATTGGGTCCCCCATGTACCTACACATATGCATTCGATAATATGGTTTTTGATTTTAAAAATTTTATGCTCAGCAATGTCAAAATTCAATACCCACTTTTTTTTTTTTTTTTTTAAAAGGAAAATATTGCGTATAACTTTTTTTTCTGCTCATGCGATCTTGATGAAATTTCAGAGCATATGTGGTCGAAATAGTTTGGGAAATATTTTTAATTTTTTTTCTTTGAGTAATTAACAATATCTTATCTAAGTATAAAAGATGCATCCCACCCGCTACTATATAAGCTCCGAAAATTTGATGTGATGGTAAGTTAAAAAAAATAAATATCACTTTCCAAAAAAAACATTTGTTTGGAAAAGTGAAAATATTGATATATTTGTTTTCCTTTTTTTTTTTTTTCTACTTTCTCAGCAATCATAATTTTCATGTGCTTTTGTCATTAGCCGGGCAAGATACATTTCTTTTTACTGTAGATAATTGTTTGGTATACTCAAAAATAAAATTTCAAAATTTCCCAAAAAATATTTGTTGAAAATTTGTTCCAAAGAACAAATCCATAACTACTGCATATACAAAGAAAATATCTAACTAAACAATTGTGCATTCTCCCAAGACTGCAGGTATGCTCTGACAAGTTCATCCAGATGCATGAGCAGAAAGAAATTATCGCAATGTTTTCATTTTAAACCAATACAGTGGGTTTTTGAATTTTGACATTGTGAGCACAAATTTAAAAAGTAAAAAAAATTTTCGGTGCATTTGAGAATTGAACCCATCAACAGAGTATTTCAAGTATGAAGTCCATTTACGATATATCAATTGTAAAAGCTTTGAAAGGGAGCAATGTCAAAACATAGGTTTGAAAAATGAAAGTTGCGAAAGAAATGACTCACAGACTAAAAAAAAAACAACCTCGAAATCCGACGTTTTAGTGTTGTCAGAAAAAGCTACAGTT
>JABUQX010113779.1:25000-28938 GCA_015478945.1 Trachelipus rathkii
TTCTCCTAAGAAAGTAAAAAAAAAAAATCTAATAGCAAAAAAAAATCATAATGAAAATAAAAAAATCTCCAAAGAAAGAAAAAAATAAATCTAAGAACTGTAAAAAAATCTTCGCTAAGAACAGCAAAAAACATTGTCTTTCAAGAAAGTAAAAAATTCTCAATGAGGAAACGAAAAATTCTAATAAAAAAAATCTCCTAGGCTAAAGAAAAAAAGTCTAACTTAAGAAAGTAAAAAAAAAAAAAAAAAAATCTAAAGAAACAAAATAAAAAATATCCATAGAAGGTAAAAAAAAAACTCCTAAGAAAATAAAAATAAATCTAAGAACGTAAAAAAAATCTCCTAAAGCAAAAAATATTTCTTAAGAAAGTAAAAAGAATCTCCCTAAGAAAGTAAAAAAATCTAAGTAAAAAAAATCTAAGAAAGCAAAAAAAAAAAAAAAAACCTATCTAAATGAACAAAAAAAAATCTCCTAAGAAATAAAAAAAATTTAAAAAAAAAAATCCTCTTAAGAATAATAAAAATCTCCTAAGCAAAGTAAGAAAAATAAATCCCAAGACTAGTAATAAGAAAACATCGTCTCCTAGGATATGGTCCTGTAATGTATTTATGGTCTAATATTTCTTAACACCTAATAGCACTAACGAAGTATAGCTTCGCACTGAGGATATGAAAAACCTAATTAAAGTAAAAGGTAATCTCGTCAACGCAATTTCTTCGTATGGAGTCCTTCCCTCTTTACAGCAACCGTATTACTTTATTAAAATTAAAGGATTAAAGTCTATCTATTAGATCAAAAAATTTGCTTTTATGAAACTTCATTTCTGCAAATGAGATGGGAGGGAAAGGATAAGGGAGAGAGGGGGAGAGGGGGAGAGGGAAAGAATGGAGTGGATGGGGGAGTGGGAGGTTGAGAGGTAATATCGACAAACCCATAATTTAAAGATTGGAGTCACGTAGTTTTTTTTTTATTAATTGAAAAGTTAATTTGATTTCTGATAAGTTCGTTCTCTGAACCTTCCCAAGTCATTGAATTTTATGAGATACGGTAACATATATTTCACAGAGTCAAACACACCACACACACACATACACTTTCTTCACACTACACACACATGGACATGTGTCACACACATTTCTTACAGTTACACTACATATATATAATATATTATATATATAAATTATATATACTATATATATATAAATCTAAATATATATATATATATTATATAATATATATATTAATATATATAATAATCATATATATATTTATTACTATATGACCCTGTTTTTGGCTAACTATGGAATGGGCTATAAACTTTTTTTATTACATATATAATAAGTCGATATATATATATAAAAAGAAATATTTTCATAGATATATTTAATATATTTTATACTATAGTATATTTTTTATATATTATATATATATAATATTATATATATATATAATAATATTATGCTTATATATATATATATAATATAATTATTATATATATAATATTAATTATATATAAATATATATATTATATATTTATATATATTATTATTATATATTATATAATATATATTAATATATTATATGTATATAGATATAATATAATTTAAGATATAATATATATATTATAGTATATTGTATATATTATATATATATAGTATATATATATTTATATATAGTGATAAGTATATTTGGCTTTTATAATCTGCTTTTATGTGTCCAAGCGCTTAGATTTGTTTTTAAAAAAAGAATGGAGATAATTCGCAGTTTAGGAAAGGTAATTTTTTTAACGAAATGAGAATTTAGAAAACTGATTTTTAACTTTAATTAAAAAGTTGTGGTGGCTTGTATAAATGTAATTAAATATTGGTTTTGATATATTATTATATAATATATATATAATCTAGTATTTATTATATATATATATATATATAATATATTATATATATATATAATATATATATATTTATATATATTATATAATATATATTTAATATAATATATAAATATAAGAATATATATATATACTATATTATTATTATATTAAGTATATATATAATATAATAATTATGATATATATATAATATATATATATTATATATATTTATATATAAGATATATATATATAATATATGTATATATAATATATATATAATACTATTATATATATATATATATAGATATAGATATATATATATATATATATAGAAATAAAAATATAATAATAATATAATAATAGAATAATAAATAATTAATATAAAATAGTAATACAACATTCTATATAATATTTAAATTATTAATAATATTTTGAATAATAAAAATATAAATTGAAAATTCTAACAGTATAGTATATTTATTTTTTTGATCCGGACGGGGGGCCGAATCTCACATATTTATTACCCCCCACGTCCCTCTGCTAGTTTAAGTAAAACAATGGTAAGGGAAGTATTTTTTTTTTTTTTATCCCTAGTGGTAAACCGCAAGAAATATGGCGATTAGAAGTCGGGGTCTATCTGGCCATCCCGTGATCGATGGTGGGACTTCGTCCGCCCCCGTCGTCCCCCGTCGGACTCGAGCCCCCTAAATGGGTGAAATTAAAATAAATTAAATAATTTTGTTAAATTATTCCGCACGAATATAATCTTAAAAAATAAAAAAAATAAAAAAAAAAAAAAAAAAAAAATAAATAATATAAATATCATCATTTCTAACAATCTGATTCACAATAATAAAATTAAATTATAAAAATAATGATAATAATGAATAATGAAAACAATCTAATAACTTAGGATAAGAAAAGCATATATAAAAAAATAAAAATAAAATATAATAAATGAATAATATAATAATAAATAATATATATAATAATAATAATATAAATAATAATAAAATAATAATATTAATAAATAATATAAATTATAAAATAAGTATTTATAATAATTAAATTCAAAGCTTATATAGAAAATTGAAAGTCTTTTGAAAGCTTCACTTTTAAAATACTATATTTAAATGTTTAAAAGAAAAGTTATCTTATTCCTTCTTATTTCTTATTTTATACCCCGGTCTTTTTTCCATCGTATAAAAAAAATTCTGTGAGTAGCAGGCAGATTATATAACTGGTCATAATTATATTAAATATATATATATATATATATAATATATATATTATATATTATATATATAATATATAATAATAATATAATTATATGATGTAATATTTATATATATATATATATATATATATATATATTATTATTATTATATATAATTATCGAAAAAGATCGGTTAGGTAAATGGGAAAATTAAGTACCCAAGAATAGAATTCGATGGGAAAGTTCGATTCAAAAATCATGAATATTAAAAATTAATAAATAAATAATGGGCGAAATGGCATAATAGAACGAAGAATTTTTCTTCTTATTGTGAGAGACAATATAAGTTTGGTTCGATTGATTGAAAAAAATAGGGTTTGGCGTAGGGTTGGCCTTGCACTGGCAACCGCCCGCACCGCACACCGTAAGCTCACAAGGCAGGCCGCACCGCAACCGCAACCAAAATTTCATTTGTTGTCGCACTGCATACGCTCCTCTTATGTTCCATTGATTGTCAGCCAGGCTCCGCATCACCCACACCCACGCACCGCTACCGCCCGCTCGCGACCAAAAGTTCATTTAGTCGCGACTGCCCACTCTATGTTCATTGTGCACTCAGTGCTCCGCATCACCATGCACGCGCAACCTAGGCAATATTTTTAAAAATTGCACCGCGTACAACCTGTACGTATCGGCACCTGCAATCCGTACATACCTGGTGTGTCGGCCAACCCTAGCCATTTGGGGTATTTTGAACCCCAAAATACCTTTCGAGGAACAATAGTATATAATGACTTTAAATTTCTAAATATATTATTCAATGCAATTATCATTAATAAATAATATAT
>JABUQX010113780.1:0-17500 GCA_015478945.1 Trachelipus rathkii
CTTGCTCTTGTTTATGAAACCTGGTTGTTAACCTTCTGCAAGAAGTTTCTGAAAGCAACTACCATCAGAACTTCAGTGTAAGTTTATATATATATATATATATATATATGAGATCATGAGAAAAATAAACACTAATAAATATATATTAACTAAGCCACTCCTTAACTAATGGGACCTTTTCCGAAAGAAATTTCTATTTTATTGCCATATCTATCATGTTTCCATGCATTCTGGCTGATTTTATTATTTATCGCTAGATAATATAGATTTAAACATACTTTTTATGTTTATTTGCTTTATTTTGTAATTTACGGCAAAAATTAATTCATGCTCGATTTTCTCCGGGGGGCACTCGACGGTCCCGGGAAAACCCCCCCGGAGGTATGTATGAAAAAAACACTATATATATATATATATATATATATATATATATATATATATATATATATATATATATATATATATATATATATATATATATATATATATATATATATATATATAGAATAAATCATATTTCTCTCATCAACGCTTCGCTTTTCGTATACATGCCGTCCATTTTACTGTATTAATTTTAAAAATTTGTTACAATGTATCGTACACTCGCAGCTACAGTGATTACATTTATTTTCAGAAACTGAAGATCGAATTTCACCTCCTTCAATTGAGTCTACTCCTGGCACTTCGTCTTGTAGATATGAGAGGGAAGAAACTAGGCCTGCTTGCAATCAGCCACTATTAGATCGTCCTTAATTTTGAATTCAGTAACGTCGGCTTCTCTCGGCAGTGATTCATCAAGAACTAATACCAGTTCTGACACAGAAAATGATGATGAAGAAAACCACCATGTGACGCCTGATGCTGCTCAGAATGCTGCTACGCAACAGCTTGGATGTTTCATCTGCCCCAACGAAAATGACCCATTGAATTAAAAAAGCTTTTATGAAGAAGCACCCTATTCAAGTTAGTGAAGGAAAAGGAGCTAAATTGCCATTTGACCCTTCAAAACTTTATTACCGACATTTACCGAATTTTGATAAAATTCACAGAAAATGGTTATCATATTCGATTCGGCTCAACAGAGTGTACTGCTCCAGTTGTATGGCTTTTGGAGGTAAAGATAATAGAGATTCTACATTTATTACCGGACATGACTCTTCTCCTAAGCATATTTATAAATCTGTTGAAATTCACGAAGACTCTCGTTATCATCAACTCGCAGCGAAGGTAGCTTTTCAAAGCCAAAAAGGTCATGATATTTCAACTCTTCTGACTATTAACCAAACCAACAAGCGAGAAAGAGAAGTTCACACCAGAAGTTTGGTTGTTCAACGTTTAATTGTTATAGTTTTGTTTATTGGAAAACAAGGCATTGCGTACAGAGGGGATAAAGCAGAAGGGGTTTATACGCTTGACTCTACAGATAATTATGGTAATTTTCTCGAACTGGTCATGTTGGTTGCAAATTATGATGTGATTTTACAAAATCATGTCAGAAAGCCACTGGAAAGTTAACTAAAAGACCGACTGGACGAGGCTCTTTGTTGACATTTTTGTCAAAAACCTTTATCAACAAGCTACTTAAATAATTGGTTCGATGTTCCGTGATATCATTTTGAAAGACCTTCATGATAGCATAATATTCAGCGTGATGGTAGATAGTACTCAAGATGTAGCTGTTATGGACCAGTTGGCGATTTGCGTCCGCTATGTCTTTCAAGGAAAGATATATGAAAGACTTTTAAAAATAACAGTAGTCGATGATTCATCTGGATTGGCTTTGTACGAGCTTATAAAATCAGAATTAGCCAAGTGTGGCATTGCACCATCAAATATTATTGCTTGTTCATTTGACGGAGCTAACAATATGAAAGGTTGTTTTAACGGTCTACAAGTTCAGTTCAAAAAGGAAAATGAAGATCTTATTTACACTCACTGTATGGGACACATGCTGAACTTGGTAGTAGCTGATTCAACAGTAACGTTGCTCCAAGCAGAAAACTTAGTTGGATGGTGGAAGAATCAGCTGGTTTTCTAAGCTCGTCTTATAAAAGAATGGCCGTATGTGAGAGGGAAACAAAAAGAAAACATATTGCACATGAAAAAATGCACAAGTTGCAAAAAATAGGAGCCACAAGTTGGTGGAGCAAACATAAAGCTTTTTCTTCAATTATCGATGAAGGATTTTTAAGAATTGAGAAAGCGTAAACGCAGAGAAACTATTCAATTTTATTACCGTTTTAAAAGAAATATCAAATGCAAATCTAAATTCATGGCAAGAAATTTAATCAGTCAATGGTCCAAATTTGAAAACTTATTTATGTCTATTGTTTTATTAGATTATTTCTTGTTATATCTCCCATTTCAAAATATTTACAAAGTAAAACCATTGACTATTCTACAGCCTGGAACTTGGTAGAGAAGCTGCTTCAACAAGTAGGAGATAAAAGGAGTGATAAACACTTTCAGGCTCTGTATTCAAAAACAAAATATTATGCAAGTACAGTTAATAGCAAATTAGAAGATAACAGTATTGATGTAGAAGTAGAATTAGATTTCAAGGAAAAAAGAACTTCAAAGAAAAAGGTAATGCCTGGTGAAAAATCAATAGATGAAGCTCCTGGAATCTCAACTGCTCAAAACTATAAATTGATCTTTGTCAGTGTTTTAGATCGTGCCAGGACAAGTATCGAAGAAAGATTTAGTCCAAACAAAGAAATTTTAGAAGATTGTTCCTGGTTAGACCCAAAGAAATTTAATGAAATCGTAATGCTTGATAGTTTTCCTACGGAAGTTCTTTGTAATATTTCTAAACTTTGTAAAGTTGAAAGAAGTCAGTTATTGATAGAGCTGAAACAGTTTGCAGATTAGTATGAAAGTTTTACAATGGCTGAAAAAACTTACATTAAAAGAAAACAAGACAATCTAAATAGAGCTGAAAATCTGTGAATTTGGCGATGTAGAATCTGAATTTGAAGAAGACGAAAATCATTATGGTACTGCTCTGACAATAAACAATGTTTTCGGTGTTTATCATGCGCCTTTTTTGTTGTTTTTGAACTCTCACAATCTGGATTGTTTACCAACCTATATGTAGCTTACAAGTTTGTACTAACCATACCTTGTACACAAGTCACCTGTGAAGGGGTATTTTCTAAACTTAAAATAGTTAAGAATCGACTTAGATCTACTTTAAGCCATGACCTTATGTCTAATCTTCTTTTCATGAATGTAGAAAGAGACTGGATAAAGATGTTATTATAGATGAAGTAGCCAGGACCAGTGAAGAACTGGCCAAAAAGCTGTTAGGTTAGTAAACAATCTTTCACTATCACATAACCTTTCTTAGTTTGCTGTGTCTGTACTCTGTACCAAGGTATTGTAGAGCAATTTTTCTTTTTGTTATAAAATATATTCTATTATTTGTAACAATTAAATCACAATTAAAGAGGACATTGTTTTTCTTTTCAATATGCTTGGTTTTTCATTACCGATGTGACTTGTGTCCCTTTTTAATATTTACTGAGGTATTACAGTAGGATTTAGACTATTATAGCTTCAACAGTGTGATTTGGTTTCCTAAAACTAAAAATATTACTCAATCTCATTTTTAAGTAATAGACCACTCGTAATTAATTAGTATACTTATTTTTTCTAGCAGGGAACAAATTAGATACGTTGATATATAAAAATTTATGAAATATTTATTGTGAAAGTAAACTACATCAAAAATAGCTTACTTTTTCCTCAACTATTTCCCCAAGTGACAAAATAGGTAAATGTGCTTTTTAAGCATGCAAGCCTAATTTTCAAACATTACATATTCCAATAATCTATTCCCTCTAAATTTCCCGGTAAGGGGCCCCTTTTCAATCTTTAGCCGAGGCCCCCCAGGGAGGGAGTCGAGCCTGATATATATATATATATAATATATATATATATATATATATATATATATATATATATATATATATATATATATATATATATATATATATATATATATATATATATATATACTTTAATATATATATATATATATATGGTAACTTTTAGAACGTAGAAAAATAGCTGCGTTTCCCGAAGCCCGAGTGCAGCCCGTGTGCAAAATCGACTCGGAAACGCTTCGAATTGAAAAAAAATTACATTAACCAATCAGAGAACAGGAAATTTGAGTACCTGGAAACGGCCGAGCGTGCCCGTCGGATCAGCTGACAATTGTAAACAATACTCTTATACTTATATGTATCTATTTTATGAAATGATACGATATATTAGTATCCTTAATATAAAAGTTAACTAAAATATTAAAAACTTTTGGCAAGCCATTTCCGACACATGTTTTGTAAAGAAATTTGTTTGTAAACAAAGTATCCTTCCGCAGCCCGCCCGTTTATTAATTCGCGAAATCGAGGATTTAACAACGGGCGCCTGACTGTGACGTTTACGTGACGTAGAAGTGCGCAAACGGGCTCGGGAAACGATGCATATGCGCCTGTGTGCCCGCCCGGGCTGCAGTCGGGCTTCGGGAAACGCAGCTAAAAAGAAAATAAGAAGCCACATGGGCCTATCTAGACTGTCCCAGTCACGCCAACAGAACCAATCACCAAACAACATGCTCATGCAAATCCACAAAGCACCCTAGGGCTTGTCAATCACTTTATACAGAATACACAAAGTCTAAAACATGCTCATGCAAATCCACAAAGCACCCTAGGGCTTGTCAATAACATATTTATACACAAAGTCTACAATTAAAATAAAAAAACTAAAAACTAAATCTAAAGTATATAATGTTAACCACACTACAGCTTTAATAACTTTATAGTAATATGCAATTAACCTTAATAACTACAGTAGATTTGCATGAGCATGCTTCAGACCCCGTTCACTTTGCATAAAGTGACTGACAAGCCCCAGGGTGCCCTGCGGATCTGCACGAACATGCTTTTTGGTGATTGGCTCCGTTGGCCCGACCGGGACAGCCTACATGACAGCATACATGAATTATATTTTCCTGTACTGAATTTATTTCTGTGGGGTTATTATATCTAGACTGTCCCAGTCACGCCAACAGAACCAATCACCAAACAACATGCTCATGCAAATCCACAAAGCACCCTAGGGCTAGGATTTTACCTAGGTTAGGTG
Source organism: Trachelipus rathkii (assembly GCA_015478945.1). Classification (NCBI taxonomy): domain Eukaryota; kingdom Metazoa; phylum Arthropoda; class Malacostraca; order Isopoda; family Trachelipodidae; genus Trachelipus; species Trachelipus rathkii. Next base: position 5,152 of record JABUQX010113780.1, read on the forward strand.
CAGGTCAGGAATGGGGGAGTAGGGCTTTAGGTGTAAATGAAAGGGTTAGGAAATTATGTTTTTCAGAAAATATTAGGTTTTTGGATTTGTGGAGAATTTCTGGATAAAGATCTTTTTGCAGCAGATGGAGTTCACTTGAGTCGTAAAGGTGTTGAGCTTTTCAGTACCAGTTTGGAGACTTGTTTAGCAAAAAACTAGGTAAAGTGGGGGGTGGTGGGCTAAATCTGGATACAAATAATAGCAATGGTAACTGTAATAGTGGGGAGATAAATAAAACTAATGTTGTTACAGGTTTAAATAATGATGATAGCAATAAAAATAACAGCATTTCGAGTATCAAATGTTTTTACACAAATGCTCATAGCCTTAGAAATAAAAAAGATGAGCTGATTAGTTATACCATAAATGAGAATCTAGACATTATTTGCATAACTGAGGCATGGGTTAATGAAGAATTATATGGAGACTCCTTTCAGGAATATGAAATAGAGGGATATTCACTTTATTTATACCAGCGTAGAGGAAAGAAGGGTGGTGGTGTGGCGCTTTATGTTAAAAGCAATATTCAATCTGTACTAATGACTGACTTTAAAATTAATCATGATATTGAATCAGTGTGGGTAGATATCCTTATATACAATAAATCATATAGAATAGGGGCATTTTATAGACCTCCTGGCCAGAGTCCAGAATTAGATGCTGAAATTGTGAAAGAAATTGAGACAGCATGCCACAGTAATGAAAAAAGTATAGTCATAATGGGTGATTTTAATTTTCCTGGCATTCATTGGGATTCCTTGTCTAATATGGACCGTAGTAGTTCTGCATTCATAAATTGTATACTAGATAACTTTTTGACCCAGATGGTCCAAGAACCCACAAGATACGATGCACTATTAGACTTAATATTAACTAATGATGAAAGTATGGTGGATGAAGTTAGAGTTGAGGAAAATTTAGGACTTAGTGACCATAATATAATTAGATTTAATATGAATGTGATATCTGGGCCCAAATTGCAAGTTAATAAGAAAAAGATCTTAGATTTTCGAAATGGCGATTTTACCAAATTTCGAGACATGTATAGTATAACTGACTGGGATAAAGAGTTTAAAGACCAAAACTGTTTTATCATGTGGGAACATTTTAAACAAATTTTAATGAATATTCAGTCAGTATGTTTTAAAGATAAACCCATTAGGGTGGCGAAAAGAAAACCTGTTTGGTGGAATAGAGAGATAAGAGAGAAAATTAATGAAAAGCGTAGATGTTTTAAAATATTCAAGGGTAGTAATAGGGAAAATGATTTAGAAAATTATAGGAAAAATAGAAATGAACTTAACCAGTCAATAAGAAAGGCAAAGAGAGAGGCAGAAATTAATTTAGCAAGGAATAGTAATAAGAACCTGAAGAAGTTTTTTAGCTTTTATAAATTTAAAAATAAGAATAGGACAATTGGTCCAATTAAAATTGATGAAAATTTAGTGAGTTCAGATAAGGAGTTGGTCAACATTTTCAATGCTTATTTTGCTTCAGTGTTTACAGAGGAAAGATTAGATAATAGTTCAGAGACTAATAGTTCTTGTATGCATGTAACAAATAGACTTACAGAATTTGAATTTGATGTAAAAGATATTAAACATTTATTAGATCATATTGATCCAAGTAAAGCTGCAGGCCCTGATGTTATATATGGTAGAATTCTGAAAGAGGGTAGTTTAAGCATTGCAAAGGCACTGTATTTGATTTTTAAGCGATCTATAACATTTGGTGAGGTGCCAGATGACTGGAAAACAGCATATGTTGTGCCTATTTATAAGAAAGGTAGTAAGGAAGATTTTGGAAATTATAGGCCAGTTAGCTTAACATCTCTGGTTGTAAAGGTTCTGGAAAAGTTACTGAAAGGTCATATAGAGAAATATTTAGAAGATAACAAGGTATTGTATGACTCCCAGCATGGTTTCAGAAAGGGTAGGTCATGTCAGACAAACCTTTTAGAATTTATGGAATACATTACTGACTGCATTGACCGAGGAGATCCAGTTGATATTGTATATTTAGACTTTAGTAAAGCTTTTGATAAGGTTCCCCACATAAGGCTGATGAAAAAGTTATTGCAATGTGGTATAGGTGGAGTGGTACATGGTTGGATTAAAGAGTGGTTGCGAAATAGAAAACAGTGTATACCTAAATGGGAATAAATCATCATGGGAAATAGTGGTGGTGTCCCACAGGGTTCAGTGCTGGGGCCACTACTGTTTCCTCATATATATAAATGATTTAGACCAGGACTTAAATGCAAGGTTTCTAAGTTTGTAGATGATACTAAAGTGGCCACCTCAGTTAGGAATAGTGAAGGATGCATAAAGATTCAAAATGATCTTGATAAACTTCTTGGGTGGGCAGATAAGTGGCAAATGAATTTTAATAGTAAAAAAGTGTAAGGTTCTTCACCTAGGTTACTCTAATAAAAGTTTTAACTACGATATGAATGGGGAGTGGCTTGAGTCTGTGGACCAAGAAAAAGATTTAGGTGTGATTATAAGCAGTAATTTGAAAGTAGCTAATCAATGTTTGGAAGCTAGAAATAAAGCTAATAAGATGCTGGGCATAATAAATCGCAATGTTGTTTACAAGAGCAAGGAAGTAATAAGTAAACTGTATAATAGCTATGTTAGGCCAGTAATAGAGTATTGTGCACAAGTTTGGGCCCCTTATTTAAAGAAAGACTTAGATATGCTAGAGAGAGTGCAACGTAGAGCAACAAGGATGATTTCTGGGTTTTGGGGTGCAAGAGCTATGAGGAGGGGCTGAAGGAGTAAGAATGTTTTCTGTAGAAAGGCGATTTCTCAGGGGACATGATACAAGTCTACAAAATATTTACATCTATTGATAACATAGAGACCAATAAATTTTTCATAGTAGAACATGGACAGGTGAACAGGGGCATAATAGAAAATTAAGAAGAAAGCATGCCATCTTGATATAAGCATGCATTCAGTAATAGGGTTGTTAAATTTTGGAATAGTCTGCCAGAGGAGGTTGTTGAGTGTGACTCGATTGCAACATTTAAGAAACGGTTAGATTCGTTTATGGATGGGTTGGGTTTCATATAATATATTGACGAAGCCAAATTGGCGGGTTTTTAGTTATAGCAGTTATTGTTAGATGGCATGTGTGACCATAACTTAGTTATTAATGCATGTGGATGGTTTGGGTATCATATTTATATATCATTAGTTTTGACTAAGCCAAATTGGTGGATTTGTAGTTACAACAAATTGACAAGCCCTAGGGTGCTTTTTGGATTTGCATGAGCATGTTTGGGTAGTGGGTTGACTGGGGCAGTCTCGATAGGCCCATGTGGCTTTTTACTGTCTCTATATTCCTAATGTCCTAATGTCCTAATATCTGTGGAGTTGGATAGTGCTGCTGTCCAAGCCCAGCAGATAAAGAGCTCGTTAAACAGGAAAAAAAAGTAAGGGTGGATATAAGCATAGCGCTATTGACCCATTTCACTCTAACGCCCATTGTCCCATCTGTATGTCATCTGTAGATGTTTTGAATTGGAAGTTAGAAATTTTTAATTTATAATTTTAACCTTCTTATTTGGTACTACTTATAAGGTCTCATGGCTGACTCAAAATACGCTGGCCTTCCTGGAATAGTAAGTTTCATATCACGTTAAAGAAAGAGACGCATAGCTTGAGAACAATAATATAAATCCATTTGTTTACAGTAAGGGCCTCTAAATAGATTTTTATAAAATAACAGCATAGACTCTAAAAAAGTAATAACTAAATAAAACAAAAAAATTAAATCACATATGTCATAGGAAAAAAAGTTACAGCCTCTCGAAGTTTTGAATTTTCCCACCAGGTCGGAGTAGCCTAATTGTGGAGCAGTGTTAACTTGGGTTCATGTAATTACTGTAGTAAAACTACAAACATATAATGGTAATTATCTAGTATTGGTAAGTCCAGTTCACGTACATAGTATATTAAAATTATAAACATTTCATTTACAAAAATGGTTTTAAAAAATTATTTGAAGTTTTTTTTACGCATTTGAGTTTATTTTGAGTTAATATTTTCACTAAAAATATTAATATTAACGCTCTGAAAATCATAACAATTCGGCATTTTTCCGTTCGTGTAGGGATAATGAATCACTGTTGAAATGCATTTCAGATTATCGATACATCGATATCGATATTATTTTTTTGTAATCGATTTTTTCACTAATTTCGAGGAATCGATATTATAGACATAGTGTACGTAAATAGTATCAAAGAAATAAAAAAATTTGTAAAACAATATTTGTGCGTAATATACAATAAAAAAAAAGTACGAATTAATATCACACAAATACGAAATTTACATATATATATATATATATATATATATATATATATATATATATATATATATATATATATATATATATATATATATATATATATATATATATATATATATATATCTCCACAACAGTAGCGCGCTATATATATATATATATATATATATATATATATATATATATATATATATATATATATATATATATATATATATATATATATATATATATATATATATCTTAAACAAAGAACATATAGTGGGACTCTAGCCGACGGGGAACACAGGGGGGGGCGTTTTCCATACCCCGTAGAGGCGGAGGGCAGCGACACTAAATAATACCAAGGGCGGGGTTCGGAGACCCTCCAGAAGGGGAAAGTCCTACCCTTTCACCGTTCCAGGAGGCCGAGACCCGACTCCTGCCATCGGTGTGGTCTACCCTTGGGGTGCCATTAAGTTTAAAAAAAAATAATTTTTAAACTAATGGGTACCCCAAACAAATTTCCTTTGAAATGCTGAAATAAGTCTCTGACCTTCCGAGGAACGAGGGTGGACTATTCCCCCCCTCGGGAGGGTCTCGGAGTCCGGCTCTTTATTTGGTAATCCGCCGAGAGACATGAAGCGTCCCCATCGACTCGGCCTAATGAACCGTGATATCTGCTATATGCTATATATGTATATATATATATATATATATATATATATAACATATATATATATATATATATATAGTGACTCTATCGCCTCATGAACTCAGCATGAATCGATCTAATACCCACTCACGCCGCTTGTTTCAACGTACTCGTAAAAAGTTAACGTTTAAAGAAATTTTGCTTATATATATATATATATATATATATATATATATATATATATATATATATATATATATATATATATATATATATATATATATATATATATATATATATATATATATATATATATACTACTCGTCAAAATTAACGCACCACTGGCTCATATGACGTTAACAGGTTACAATTATTTGATTTTATTATTATTTCATTTATTACAGAATTAGTTTGCGAATTTTTTTAATATACGTAAACGTAATCTGGCAGAACAATCGAATTGTTGATAATCGTTCAAAATTATCGATTATCGGAAAAATATTAATGCAATCGATATATAAAAAATCGAAACAAAGCATCGATATCGATATCCCTAAAAAAACGAGAAAATTAGCCGTTTAAAATTTTCGGAACGTTATTTTTTATATTTTTCTTTAAAATATATGCAAATACACGAAAATCCGTAAAAAAACTTCAAATAATTTTTAAAACCATTTTTGTAAATGAAATGTTTATAATTTTAATATACTATGTACGTGAACTGGACTTACCCAATACTAGATAATTACCCATATAATTAGTGATGGGTAAATGCCCAGGCACTTAAGAATTGGGCAAATGCCCTGGGCATTTATCTGGGCATTTGTCCAATTTGGGCATTTTAGAGGGCATTTATACTTTATTATATATATATATATATATATATATATATATATATATATATATATATATATATATATATATATATATATATATATATATTATATCTATATATATATGTTAGTATATATATATATATATATATATTGTCCCTTGTAGAACGCTGGGGTTAGGTTAGTGACCCCCCGCGTTATAGGCGACATCGCATATAACTTTAACTCCCTTGAAAAATCATTAATTTTAAAATTTTTACCTTTGTATAAGGTGAATAAAATATCAGCAGTATTTTATTTATCCTTAATAATTGAATAAATTTGTACATATAATGTTATTTACAGTATAGTATATAAACATATTTTATTGACTAGTTAATTAGTAGGATATTTATTACATTACAGTACAGTACTGTACACATCTTAAATTGAACAAAAAAAAAGTTTTTAAATGAAAAAAATATACAATGTATAAACCTTTATAAATTTGGAGATAATATTTTTTTATATTTAATTGAATAGTCTAAGTATTGTAATATAAAATTTTAAAGTTAATCCAATTGCGCACAAAAATATTTTCTTTCAAAGTGTAAATGAAGTTGAAGGAGTTGGAGATGAAGGCGGTTCCGAATCTGTAGATTGCATAGGCTGCTTTTTTGAGAAATACATCGTTATCGGCAATTGACGCTTTTGCCTTTTTAGCTCACCAAATATTTCTTCATATGGTTTTAAATCATTTTTCAATTTCTCTTTTAATTTTGAGACTGCATTCCATTGAAGGATCTTTGACGATAATGAAATTATTTAACTGTTTTGTCATACGAAACACAGTTCACCCAATGTATTTAAATCCCAATCATTTACTACAGCATTTTTTTCATCGTCATCTTCAGTATCAGAAACTGAATTAACAAGTTCAGCTAACACATCATTCGTTAATGTCTCCTTATTCCCTTCAATTATTTCTAAAATTTCTTTTTTTTTTTTGTTTTTTTTTAAATTTCTTTAAATTTTATCATACCATTCTACTAAATATTTATTATTTACCTTATTTATTATAGGAAACAGGTGTTACAGGATAATAATTAATTATATATTTAAAGTTATATACATTAAATGGTTTAAGTTGATAATATCTCATAAAATTTTTGACAATGGCTGGAAGAAAACAAACACCTGTCCATTCTCTATTTACTGTTAAGGAAAATCATACATACAAAGGTAAAAGAGCACTCTGTAAATTGTGCTTCACTGAGGTGGCCAATAATGGTTCAAGGAAAGAACAACACATACTGAATTGCAAAAAATGCAGTGATGACATAAAAATGAAATACTTGGGAAATCAGAAAGAGAGTAAGAGTACAGCAAAATCAAGGAAATGGAAGCAAAGTAAAGAAATGCAAATGCTAACAAAGCAGAAAAAGAGCACAAATAAATAAGCCGTCAGTTGACACTGTTCCTATCACTGATAAATCTGATTATGTTTAAATTGCTCAATGTGAAAAAAAAAAAAAAAAATATATATATATATATATATATATATATATATATATATATATATATATATATATATATAATATAAATATATATATATAAATAATATAAAAAAAAAAAATATATATATATATATATATATATATATATATATATATATATATATATACCTATAACTCATTCTTATATATATATATATATATATATATATATATATATATATATATACTATATAAAGACTTCTCTTTGCTATATATATATATATATATATATATATATATATATATATATATATATATATATATATATATAATATATATATATATATATATATATATATATATATATATATACGGTATATATATATATATATATATATATATATATATATATATATATATATATATATATATATATATATATATATATATATATATATATATATATATATATATATATATATATATATATATATATATATATATATATATATATATAAGTTCTCAGCACATGCAAATATCCATTCAAAAAAAAGAATCAGGCTCACAAATGAACATCCAGAAAAACTATTATTCATAAGTCATAATTTGAAATTGACAGAGACGGAGCAGCCAGAGCCTTCCGGTACTTTTTTCAAATTAATGTAAAAGTTGGTAGTAGTTAAACGTCATCAAATTCATCACCATGAAACCACATACACTATCAGCCAGAGTTCTCAGTCAGGTAGCTCAGGTTTCTCTGTAAGGACATTGAAGTCTGATAAAACCAAATCTAAAGACACCTCTGTCCATAGCTTTGAGTCAGAGTCTGACTCCTCCTTCTCTTCCACAAATATAGCATATGAGGATGAGGAATCAGATTTATCAGTAGAGGCCATGATTGGAAACAGGTCTGAGGATTCAGATGCAGAAGCAGTAGAACAGGAATTTAATGAGGCCCTTGATGGTTCTTTAGAAATTTAGTAATTTCAGTTAGGCCTTATCATACTAGTTACTAACTTATGGTACTTAATATTATATTCTTTATTTGTGTAAGTAAATATACATTATAGTCATATGACTCATTTCTCATATGATCATATTTATTTCATGTACATTCTTCAGTTTTTACGCTTCAAAGGAAAGAAGTGTAATGTTGAATAAACTTGGCATATTTTTTTTTATTATTTACTCATCTTTATTTCTAATATGCTCATTTTTACAGTATAATTATATAGGTAAAAAACTGTTTATAATTCTTTATTAGTTAATAAATTTAATGAAATAAAGAAAAATAACATTAAAGTAAGAAAATATATATTAAAAACAAAAAAAACAAAAAAAAACAGGAAAATCAATTGTTTTTTATTCATCATGTTTTTTTTAATAAAAAACATGTTTTTTATCGTCATCTTGAGTTTTATTCACTTACATCTCTAGTTCAGCTAACACATCATTCGTTAATGTCTCCTTATTCTCTTCAATTATTTCTTAAATTTCTTTTTGGTGGAGGCCGTCAAATCCATCACCACCAACGTGATGAGCAATTGCAACAATGTTTGCAACTTCATCTTCTGCAGTTGAAAATCCTTGAAAATCTGTAACGCATTCACTCCATAAATTTTTCCAGCAAGCGTTAACCGATTGTGGTTTAATTTGATCAATTGCCTCCTTAACATAATTTACACAGTCTGCAATATTTGAAGATTTCCTCCAGTTCATGACGTTTGCATTCGAATCCTCATCAAGAAAATTACAAATCCGTGTGAATGTTATCTTTATGTAATTAGCTTTGAAACATCGATTCACTCCTTGATCTAAAGCTTGAAGAATTGAAGTATTGGCTGGAACAAATACAACTTCGACATTCTCATTGGCAGTTTTAAGCCCTTCTGGATGACCGCCATCATTGTCAAGTATTAACAACCCTTTAAATGGCATTCCTTTATTTTCAAGGTAACTCTTGACTTCTGAAACAAAACACTTATGAAACCAGTCTTTAAATAAATCAACTGTGACCCAAGCCTTTTTATTGGACTGCCAGAAGACTGGCAATAGATTTTTGTTTTTTCCTATCATACAAAGTAGGTTTGCTGACTTATGAAGGAAGCCAGGCTTTATTAAGTGGCCAGCTGCATTGCAGCAAAATAATATTGTCACGCGATCCTTTGCTGCTTTGAAGCCTGGGCCTCGCTTTTCATTTTTAGAAATGTATGTGCGATCTGGCATTTTTCAGAGAAGCCCAGTTTCATCAGCATTGAAAACTTGTTCAGGCAGTTACCCTTTATCTTCATTTATTTTCATAAATTCATCTGGAAAAGTTCTTGCTGCTTCATTATCTGCGGACGTCGATTCTCCTGTCGTACGAATATTTTTTAAAGCAAAAACGCTTTTTGAAATTATCAAGCCAACCCTGGCTAAATTTATACTTTGTCATTTCGATTTTTAAACTTATCATATAGAGTAGAGGCCTTTGTTCTTAACGTTATTCCGTCGCAAGGCACTCGTTTTCGATTCATGTCTTCGAGCCAGATATTTAATGCCTGTTCAGTTTTAACCAACGTATCATCTCGCAGACGGCTTGTCATTTTAGATGCACTTAAAGATCTTCCTAGTATGACTGCGTTCTTAATTCTTTTTCTTTGTTTTTAATTGTTCGAATTGTCGATTCATTTCTCCCGTATTTACATGAAACAGTTGTTATAGAAGAGCCAGCTCTAATTAAATTAAAATTTTTATTTCCTCTTCCAGTGATATGCCAATCTATGCTTTTTTTAAGAATTTGGTTGTGGTATGTTTCGTTTCTCAGCTATGATAAAAAATATTTATAAAATACTGTACACACTGTATAAAATTTGTTAATATTTCAGCGAGAGAAGCATATACAAACGCTATCAATGCGAGTGCAACGAGTTACAGTAAAAGCCTATTGCCAGCAGAGGATCCTTGTGGACTCTAAAGTTATTCGTTTTCTTTTCATTTTAACTGTATGACTAATGAATTACAATTTTAATTTTATTTTTGCAATTTTAATTTTAATTTTTATTATCTTTTTAACATATGTTTGTATTACAGAATTTTAATTTTATTTTTGTAATTTTAATTTTTCTTTTTATCTTTTTACCAACCGCAGTATAGCAAGCCAGCGTTCTATAAGACCGCGTTCTACGAGGGACGACTGTGTTATATATATATATATATATATATATATATATATATATATATATATATATATATATATATATATATATATATATATATATATTTATATATATATATATATATATATATATGAAATACATCTTTATATATATATATATAAAAATAAGATAACTATTCTTTGAATGTTTTTTTTTTAAATGCTGTCAATACTTAACCAATCCTTTGCTGATAATTTTATAAATGCCCAGTTTTTGGGCAGGCATTTATGAAATGGGCAAATGCCTGGGCAAATGCCCATTTTATAAATGCCTGCCCACTGGGCATTTGCCCAGCGTACATCACTACATATAATTTTCAAAAATGTTATCAATTTTATTTAAACTTTTTTTTTTTATTTTACAAATTGATATACATTTTAAGTTTATTAGAACATTAGGACATTAGAAATAAAAAAGTAGAAGCCACATGGGCCTATCAAGACTGTCCCAGTCAAGTCAACAGAACCAATCACCAAACAACATGCTCATGCAAATCCACAAAGCACCCTAGGGCTTGTCAATCACTTTATACACAAGTCTAAAACATGCTCATGCAAATCCACAAAGCACCCTAGGGCTTGTTGGTAATAGTTTTGCTGAGGTGAATAAACTTTACATAATTATTCTATTAAAGCTATAAACTTTTAATTTACAGAAACTGTATCAAAAATTTTAAGTTTTTTTTACTGATTAGCATATATTTTAAATGTATATTTTTAATAAAAATATGAAAAATTATACTCCTAAAAAGAAAGTCTACTAATTTCAGTGCTTTTGTAGGGATAATACTATGGATGTAACCCGATGTAACCCAATCTGGATATCTGAAAAAAAAAAAAAATTTCTTTAGGATTTTGATAGTGTATTAATATATCATTAATCATTTAAAGGCATTAATCATATTAATGTATCATTATTCTATGGAATAATTGGAATGTATCCATAAAGTAGTCTCTGCTTCTCTTTAGGAAAAAAGTTTACATAGGTAAGCACCGCATCTCACTCACCTCCCACCTCCTCTCGTCGCTCGCCGCACGCGCTTTTTACAACACTACTCATGGCCTCTGGAAATAGACTCTTATGTAATCTTCACCCACTACCTCAAGTCTTTTAATAATTGTTGACTCTCTTTTTAGTCAGGCATACACTTTAAATCTAACATTAAAACGCTCTTCACACGCCTCACATCCCCACCCGACCTCCACCACGCCTCTCCACCCCCGCTACCCACTTATAATTTTTATAAATACTCGCATGTCCTAGTCGGGTAAAGCTAGATTTAGACTTGTTTAATGTTATCGACGATCTGTTTTTAAAAAGAGACTAGTTTATTTCTTTTTAGGCTTTAGTGATACCTCTTCACACTCGCATCTCGCGATCAAACCCACATAATAGGTAGCTCACGCGATTACGCTCACACACCCCACTAACTCCCCCACACTCCCCACACTCTACACAGCTCCTCGCGCCTACTGCCTCCTGTCGCTGCCTCACTCGTCCGCGCGCACATCCGTAAGAGGTGATTATATGATAGCTGCCCTGTTTGCTGTTTCTCGATGCAGAGAACCTCCGCTGCATCTCACTTCGAAGTGAATCGGGAGTCGGTTGTTTTTAATATCGAGTCGGAGTCAGAGTCGGGAGTCAAATTTTTTTTTTTTTCAGAGCTCCCCATCCTGATATATACTAACCCCCCCTCATCACCACTCCACCTCAACCCCTTCACTAATATATATATATATATATATATAATCAAATTATATATATTAGTATATATAATATATAATAGTATATATATATTATAGTAATTATATATTCAGGGCGTATACCTAGCGGTAGGTAGGCGTCGGGGCGGGT
>JABUQX010113781.1:0-7500 GCA_015478945.1 Trachelipus rathkii
CGGTAGCAGCCATTGTGCTCAATTGGGTGTTTTAGCCGTTTTCGCATTTATCGGCAAACGCTTCGCGTTTTCGTGCGCAATCTTTCTTTTGAAATTTCATCATTTGCTTTTAGTATACAACCACGCTTCTTTTTACCTTTAACCGCTTTCATCCTCTTCAATTCCACCATTCGCTTTGTTAACGGTATTCTTGCTTCCCTCACTTCGCATCCACACACTTCCTTTGCACTACTAACATTTGCTTCCTTCATTTGCCCCTAGATTTGTTCAGTATCAACTGTTCACATTGTGATTTACGCGAGCGCTCTTACATACCTATCCTTATTGTCTTGTTCAGCAACTTCTATCTTAGTTTTACCTACACTAACTCATATCACCTTCTCATCAAGCCCCACTAACAATTTTACATAGAACAACCATAATGATCCGATAATCCATTCTAAACCCCTCACTGGTTCAACATCAACACATACTTCCAGCATCTCAACTATTCACCAACACAAAATCAAGTAAAAACTTTCACTTTGGAGATAAATGTAATATTCAAACATATATATAACATAATAACTATATATATATATATATATATATATATATATATATATATATATATATATATCTTTCTCTCTATATATATATATATATATATATATATATATATATATATATATATATATATATTTATATATATATATATATATATATATATATATATATATATATATATAATATATATATATACTATATATATATATACCTACTATATATATATATCTTATATTATATATATATATATATATATAAATTTCATATAAATGCTAAAATATTTTGGCGTTATATAAGTTATTACTTTTATATATGTATGTAAATATATATATATATATATATATATATATATATATATATATATATATATATATATATATATATATATATATATATACATATATATATATATATATATATATATATATATATATATATATATATATATATATATATATATATATATATATATATATATATATATATATAATATATATATATATCTAACCTCTATATATATATATAAATTTCATATAAATGCTAAAATATTTTCTATGAGTTATATAATTATTACTTTTTTATCGCTCAGTGGAAATTCTAGGTCTGTCAATATCTTCATCAATGGCTTACCAACTCCACCCTCATTGAAAAACCGACCATACATCCTTCTGTAAAACTCTTTGGACTTTCCCGGCACTCTTCCTATAAGCTCTCTAGGATGCTTCCCATTTTTACTATCCTGCTGTTTGGCGGCTTACGTCCATCAAACTGGCAGTCGGATAATAAATATATATATATATATATATATATATATATGCTATATATATATATATATATATATATATATATATATATATATATATATATATATATATATATATATATATATATATATATATATATATATATATATATATATATATATATATTCTGTAATTTTCCAATATTAAAATTTCGTAATTTAGTACGCTACAAAATTTACTCAGATTCTGTCAGGTGCGTTTGTTTAAGTTTTTTCCATTTTATTAAAATTGTGATTTTGTTTTAATTTTCATCTATGTGCTTTGCTTCCCATTTTTTAATGTAACTTTATTTATGGTGTATTAATATTAATATTATTATATAAATTTTTCATTTTAATTTTAATTGTGAATTTTAATTGTAAATTTTAATTATTTTTAGAGTAAATTTTTTGCTGAAGATGGGTCAAGTAATACCCGAAACGTCCAGAGTTTATGAATAAAGAATTCTTTTTCTATTTTTTTTCGTCTTTCTGTTTATTATTATATTATTATATATATATATATATATATATATATATATATATATATATATATATATATATATATATATATAACTATATATATATATATATATATATATATATACCTATATATATAATATCCCCTTACTGTCCTCCACAGGATCCTGGTCTTGTAGAAAACCACGACCTGTCAGTGGACTCAGCATACGTTTCCACTCGGCTCTGTCTTCCCACAGTCTTCTCTCATTGGCCCACATCTCATCAGCGAATCTTTACAACGATTCCTCCATGCCTTTTGGTCTTCCTGTGGTCTTATTCCATCAGCATCCCTCCCATCATTTCTTATGAACTGTCTTTACCATCCACCAGTATTCCCCACCATCAGTTCTTTTGACATATCCTCCTCAACGCCAAGTGCTCACTCAAACTTCCTTCTGGTTCTTAATTTCACTTATTCATCAACCAACTTGGCTCTTTAAGATCTTCCTCTCCGTTGCCTGTATCCTACTTTCATGCCTTTTGGTGGTACACCATGTCTTGCACCGTATAACGTATAGGTGCTAACACTCAACTAATAAATAACATACCTTTACATATAGGTCAAAGAAAATCAAGGGTTTGTATACCGCTCTTCGAACTTCGTTATCTATGCGTGATCTGCTGTCACACTCTCCGTCCTTTGTATATATTCCACCCAATTATTTAAATTCTTTAACTTTCTTTAAGCTTTCTCCATTTAAGATCTCCCAATCCTCCTCCTCTCTGCTCACCATCATCACTTCTGTTTTCTCAGTGTTCATTTGTAGTCCTTTTGCTCCAAGTTTTTCCGCGAAACATCTAGTAATTCTTTCCATTCCTTCTCTACTTTCACTCCACACCGCCAAATCATCCATTTCTCCCACCTCCTCTTTAACCTCCTCAATGACTTTATCAATATAAGCTATGAACAATAAGGGTGACAATACGCTTCCCTGTTTCACCCCCTTCGCCACCTCAAACCATTTTTCATTTTTATACCCAGTTCTCACATTGCACTTTGCCACTTTGTAGATACTCTTCAGTGCATCACACAATCCTCTCCCCACTCCATAATTCTCTTCTAACACCCTCCATAATCCATTCCTAGGTACCATGTCAAAAGCTTTCCTTAAATCCATAAACACTACATAAATCATCCTGTTGTATTCGTAAATCTTCTCTCCAATCTGTCTCAAGGTGAACATAAGGTCTGTCGTACTCCTACCCTTCCTGTACCCATGTTGTTCCTCTCCTAGTTGTGGTTCGATAATCTCTCTGTCTTTTCTCCAACACTCTTTCATATATTTTTGCCATATGATCTATCAAGGAGATCCCCCTGTAATTTTTGCACTCTCCAGAGTCTCCTTTCTGTTTATACATTGGAATAATAATAGTTTTCCCCAGCTCTCTGGGACCTCTTTCCTTCTCCAACACTCATTTAGTAGCTCCAAAACCTTCTCTCTCATCACCTCTCCGCCTTCCTTAATCAACTCAACTGCTATTCCATCTTCTCCGGGAGCTTTATCATTTTTCATTTTCTTTATGGCTTCTTCTAGTTCTTCTCTAGTAATTTCATCCTCCACATCCTCTTCATCATTCCTCTCCAACACCCCTCCTCCTCCAATCTCCTCCTCTTCCTCCTCTCCTTCATTTAGCAGCTCATCAAAATATTCCGTCCATCTCTTATTTATTTCCTCTGGTTTCACCAGGGTTTCTCCCTCTTTATTCTTAATATTACTTTGTCTTTTCTTCTGTGTTCTATATGTTCTTGCCATCTTAAATATCTTCTTCTTATTACCTGCTGCATCTTCTGCTAGCTCCTCTGCCATCTTCCTGGCTGCCTCTTTCTTTGCATTTCTTTTCACTATTTCTGCTCTATTTCTGGCCTCTACATATTCTAGGATTGAGTGAACAGTTCTACGTTCTTTTTGGGAACGCGGATGGCTTAGTGGATAAAGCTACCGATCATTGATACTCAGCGACATAGAGTCAATGTTCGAATCATTGATGATAAATCCTTTGACTCATACATTTATAATTTATATATATATATATATATATATATATATATATATATATATATATATATATATATATATATATATATATATATATTCTATATTCTCTTATATATATATCTATATATCTTACCCCTAAAAACATAAACATTCTTGTGAGACTAAACATAAGCTATTGATTGTCTGGAGGCCTCACATCCATCGGTTGCTAAATGGCCTCACAAAAAAGCTGGGAATTCTGTTCAGATTGAGTGAATTTTTTTCTTCTACTCAGATACTCCACTTATATAAAGGTCTTATTCGCCCCTGTATGGAATGCTGTTCCCACATTTGGGGTGGATTCGGTTCCACACTCCTTTTGGATAGAGTTGAAGCTAAGGCTAAGAGGCTTATAAACTGTCCCATACTTTCTGACTCCGTTGACCCTCTTTCTCTGCGTCGTGACGTTGGTGCCCTATCTCTTTTCTATAGGTATTACAACAGCAGGTGCTCGAGAGAATTGACCTCTCGCATTCCTCCACCACTGCGTCGCCCTCGTAACACAAAAGGTGCCTTGTTCTCCCATGAAAATTGTGTGAATATTGGAGACTCTGTCCTTTGCCTAAAGCAATTCCCTCAGGTGGGGGCAGACGCGGGACTTAGATAGAGGAAGAGTGAATATTGTAGGGAAAATAGAAGAAGGCAAGGAGTTCCACCAAACAGATGTGGCTGGAAAGGTGGTACCACAACGAGTGATCCTTGGGTGGGTTTTTTTTCCATTTATTTAAATTTTTGTTTTTCTTTTTGCTATTTTTTTGTTTATTTTTTTTTTCAAAATACATTTGACCGTTGTGTTTTTTTATATAGGTAAAAAAAAAAAAAGCTAAGAAGGATATTTCTATTCTCTTTCGTTTAAATTTCCCTTCAAAATTTGCTTTTGGGATCTTGTATTTTATTTTTATATATATATATATATATATATATATATATATATATATATATATATATATATATATACTATAGGATTATATATATATATATATATATATATATATATATATATATATTCATTTGGTCTTACATATGAAGATAAATATATACTATAGTAAATATACTGCTATATATATATATATATATATATATATAATATATAATATATATATATATATAATATATAATAATAATAATAATAAGAAAGGGATGTCGAAACACGTTGATTTCTTTAAAATATATATAATATATATATATATATATAAATAATATAATAATAATATATAACATATAATATATATAATAATAATATATATATATATATAAATATATATATATATATATATATAATATATATAATATATAATAATAATATATATATATATAATAATATAATATATATATGTATATATATATATATATATATATATGTAATAATATAATATATATTTAGGGTGTTGAAATGGATAGGGGGTTGTGTGTATGTATCGGTGTGTATGTAAACTGTATTATTTGTCTGGTTTGTGTGTGTACATATATATCTGTATATGTATATATATATATATAACATATATATATATATCATAAATAATAATATATATATATAATATATATATGTATATATATATATATTTACTTTAACTATATATATATACTAATATATATATATATATATATATATATATATATATATATATATATATATATATATTCTTGATATAACTATATATATATATATATATATATATATATATATATATATATATATATATATATATATATATATATATTCTTTGTATATATATATATATATATATTTATGTATATATATATATATATAAATACAAATATATATATATATATATATATATATATATATATATATATATATATATATATATATATATATATATATATATATATATATATATATATATATATATATATATATAAGGTAAATTTTGATCATAGTAACTGAAACGAATAAATGTGAAGCAACATATCTTCATTACTAGAGTATTTTTATATATTTAGATTGTTATTTCATTATTGTTTAATTTATTATATTTGACCAACTTTCGAAAAAAATAAGAGAATATTTTATCTTTTATTAAATATTTTTTGTTATAAAATATTATTTATTATGTATAGTATTTAAACATATCAATTATAAACACAGTATTTATAAACAATTTTTTACTATAAATTCACAAATAAGATATCCGCCAATTGCTTTGGGCACGGATTAGTTCTATTTTTAATGTGTTAAAAGCGTTATTTAAATAGCGGCTATTCTTTCCTTTTCTTTTCAATTTTGCATAATCTTATATATTTATTATGTAATGTAATAATTTCATTTATTTGACCAACTTTCGAAAAAAAATAAGAGAATATAATTGTAACATTATTGAATTTGCAAAAATAGATAGTTTCTACACAGTTTACTCGTGCTGAACACGAGTAGCACGAGTGCAGGAGAATCATCTCTTATATATATATATATATATATATATATATATATATATATATATATATATATATATATATATATATATATATATATATATATATATATATATATATATATATATATATATATATATATATATATATAAATATATATATATATATATATATATATATATATATATATATATATATATATATATATATATATATATATATATACTTCTATATATATATATATATATATATATATATCTATATATGATTAATCATTTTATTATTTAGACAAAAAATTCATTCTTAAACTTTTCCAGCTTATATGATGTGAGTGGAATGAAATAAATGATCCTAGAGGATTTTTATGAAGTGAAACATATTCCTATTTGTCCGATGAACAATAAAGTGAAAATGTGTGATTAACAGGCATTAACACATGATAAGTCACCGCAATATACGAAGCTCCAAGCGGAATTAAATATATAATATATATATATATATATATATATATAAATATATATATATATATATATATATATATATATATATATATATATATATATATATATATATATATATATATATATATATATATATATATATATATATATATATATGTTGCAATAATAGAATATTGAAATAAAAGACATTAAATTTTATTTATGTCTATTTAGCACTTCAAAATTCATCTTGTTTGGTCTCCAGGACTCAATCGGCACCATGATATCATAATTCAGTAATATTGGGTAACATTGTTTATCAATTTGAACGCACATGTTTCTCTTAAGCTTAACTTTGCCTTTAAACTAAAAAATATATCTATGACTTTCGTAAGACTCCTTGAAAGCCCCAAAGAAAACCCCTATGAGAACAACCCCGAATTTAAAATCCTAAGGGATGATTCATCTGCATCCCCAAAACCCCTCTTTAAGATACCCCGAGAGAAAGAGAGAGATCGTGGAGGGAGAAAGGAAGAGAGAGTGAGGGACTAGTAGGTTTTATAAAGGCTTACAATCTCAGAATCGTTACTAGTTGGAACTAAGGGACCAGGGAATAACAAGCTTTAGGCTTGGAATAGTTGTAGACTTTTGAAATAGGATTCAGTTAGCTTAAGAAATTAGCTTTGCTTTAACTTAAAGAGTTCCAAATATTATTAAAAACATTAAAATATTATATTTATAATATGCTTTGAATATATATTAAGTATATATATATATATAT
>JABUQX010113781.1:12500-20000 GCA_015478945.1 Trachelipus rathkii
GCTTCAACCTCCCGAGGTACGTTAAAGCGCTTTTGGAAGAGAATTGCTTGCCGATTACCTTGCAGTTAAACACTTCCGTTATTTCATAGAAGGTCGAGAATTCCATATTCTCACTAACCATCCGCCCATTACCCATGTCATCACCGCCTCTACAGTTAAGCAGTCTCTTCGTGAGGCACGTCATCTCGAGTTCATTGCCCAATTCACCACTGATATCCGCCACGTCAAAGGTGCAGAAAATATCCCAGCGGACGCCCTTTCTCGTATCAACGCTATTTCACCTCTTCCCTCTATCAACTATGAGATGTCCCGTCTTCAGCAGCTGGAAGAATTTACATTCCCAGCCAACTCCACTTTCGACATCTAGAGTGTGGAAGTGTTCGGTTTTCCCTTCCCACTTCTATGTGATATGTCTTCTCGTCTGCCCCGTCCGGTAGTACCGACTCCCATGCGTCGCCTTGTCTTTGACACAGTTCACAATGTCTCGTACCCAGGTGTTAAGGGCTCACAGGTAGTGTTCGGCAGGCACTTTTTCTGGCCTTCCCTTCTCCAGGACGTTTAGCTGTGGACTAAATAGTGCCTTAGTTTCCAACGTTCCAAAGACCATAGGTATACTAACGCTCCTGTCGAGCAATTTCTTCCTCCGAATCAACGCTTCAACCAAGTCTATATAGACTTGGCTGGACTTCTACCTCCTTCTAACGGCTACACTCACATCCTTACTTGCATCGACCACTACACCCGCTGAGTCGAAGCTATTCCTTTACGCGACACGTCCAGTGAAACCATCGCCCAGGCATTTCTTTTTAACTGGATCGCTAGGTTTGGTACTCCCTCTACGGTCTCCACAGACCAAGGTAGACAGTTTGAGTTCTACCTCTGGAAAGACCTTATGGTTCTCATTGGCTCCAAACCTCTCTGCTCCTGTAGTTACCATCCACAGGCCAAGGGCATGATCGAAAGATTTCACCGTCAGCTTAAAGCTTCTTTGATGGCGCATGGTAATCCCGAAAACTGGTCGGAGACTCTTCCCCTCGCACATCCGTTGAGCATTACGGACTTGTTATCGATGTAAGAAGACCTGCCACAGTTTATTCATGACGGTGCAGGCAGTCAGCTGAACTGGTTCTAGGTTTCGGCGGTTATCCACCATAATGGTTGCGCTAATGTGCCCTCGGTGAATTCATTCTCACCTTCTCCTCACTAACTTTCCGGATACAGCACAGACACACCTGTCCTCGCTCGCCTTCATCAGTGTGCTGATTCTTGGAAGCCTTCTCTTCCTCGTCAGATTCCTCGTGCTACGTACATTCCCTCCGACCTCGATTCCTGCTCCCATGTTTTGGTCCGTCACGAAGCCCATCGCGGTCTGCTCCAGGACCGATATGACGGCCCCTTTCGTGTGTTGCAGCGACATCGCAAGTACTTTTCCCTCAGAAAGGATCTAAAGTGGAAAACATCTCGATTGACAGGGTCAAGCCAGCTTTCTTGGACTCTGATCCCGTTCTTTCAGTTGACTCTTTTCCACTTCCGCTTCCATCCTTCCTGTTTTCCCTCGTGTACTACGTCCGCCTGTTTTTTTTCCTCTACTCCGTTAATACCTAGTGCTCCTTCCGCTCCTCCGTCGGTTCCTCTTCCTCCAACCACCCCTCCTTAGCCCAGTCCCTCTCTTCCTTCTCGTTTGTCAACTCCTCCAACCACCCCTCCTCCTTCCCGCTCTTCTCTTCCGTATCCTACTTCTCGTTCTGGCAGACCCCTGCGCCCTGTCGTCCGCTTCACTCCGTGACACTCCGTTTGGGCGTGGGGGTATTGTAGGTTGTAGGTTCTCTCTCTCTCTCTCTCTCTCTCTCTCTCTCTCTCTCCTCTCTCTCTCTATCTCTCTCATTCTTCCTCGTCTCTATCTCTCTCTCTCTCTCTCTCTCTCTCTCTCCTTGCGCGCGGCTCTCTCTCTCTGGCATCTCTCTCTCTCGTCTATCCTCTCTGCTCTCTCTCTCTCTCTCTCTCTCTCTCTCACCGCTATATCTCTTCCCGCCTTACATAGGTTGCGTGCTGTTCGCTCGCCCTCTTCGTTCTCTGTACGTCTTCGTGTGATGTTGCATCTTTCTCACCTCTTCAACATTCGCTTCAGTATACATTTTTTTACGCAATTTTGAATCAGTGATTGTTCAACGTATCTACACCTTTTGTGCAGTAGTGAATAGAAGTTTTGTTTGCAAAGTATCTTGTGTCATCCTGATAATTTATTTAAGCGACCGGGTTTCCTGCTGTTATTTGGAGTTTGTTGTTGCCAAGTCTTTTATTTATCCCAACCTCTTTTCAAAGGTGATTTTGTCAGCTTCCAGTACAGCTCGGCAATCACCTTCAATATCAGGGGCGACTCGTGCATAGAAGCGATGGAGCGACCGCTCCCCCTGTCTTTAAATTAAACATCTACTTCTGATTCACAATAACATTTAATTAAAACAGGCACTCGTTGTTCCAATTATACGCATTCAATGATTCAAGTAGCAACTTTTAACCAACTTTAGTAATCACGGCAACGCAAAACGTACGACTGCGTTTCATCTAATAATAAGAAATTGAATGAACATACTCGTATCAGTTGTATGTAGTTATTTTGAATTTATATTTATAAAAGAAGCGTGAGAGCGAGCGAAATCATTTTCGCTCCAGTCTTACTCCTATAGTCATGTAAAAATCATACGTCTGGCTGTTATACAATAAGAATATACTAGTTTGGAGCGATAAGCGCCGTGTTCTGGCCTTGGGGTTTAAAAAGATTTTGGGTTTTCCCCTTAACAACCCCTTTTTTTTTGTATTATTATTTAATACATAATAAATTATCTTATTATTATTTATTATTAAAATATTCATTAATTATTATTACTAATAATAAATTTATTATTATTACTAATAATAAATTTATTATTATTATTAATAATAAATTTATTATTATTATTATTATAAATTTATCATTATTAATAAATAAATTTATTATTATTATTATTATTATTATTATTATTATTAATTATTATTATTATTATTGATTATTATTATTATTATTATTATTATTAATATTATTTTATTAATTATTATTATTATTATTATTATTATTATTATTATACTTTATTATTATTATTATTATTATTTTATTATTATTATTAATTATTATTATTATATGATTATTATTAATTATTACTTATTGATTTTTTATTAATTAATTATTATTATTATTATTATTATTATTATTATATTATTATTTATCGATTATTATTAGTTATTTTATTATTATTAATTATTATTTATGTATTCATTATTATTATTTTTTATTATTATTTATTATTTATTATTATTATTATTATATTAATTAGTATATAATATATATATATATGATATATAATAATATAAAATATATAAGAATATTATATATATAATATAATATAGTATATATATTATATATATATATATTTTTTTTTTTTTTTTTTTTTTTTTTTTTTGTTTTTTTTTTTAGACCGGTTATCACCAACCGGGCTCACGGGCAATGCGCTATTCGAGGAGGGGGTGTTTTTTAAAAACAACAAAAATTCACTAACACAAACTACGCAGATGAGCACAGACGCGGGCTTTAAAGTGAGCGAGATTAAATTGAGTTCAGCAGGAAACACAGAAGACGGAAGAGAATTCCACAAAACAGAAGGTGGCAGGAAAGAAGTAGGCACCGCAGCGAACTTAGTCTGGAGTTGATGATATCAACACAAAACTCAGTGCCGACACAGCACTCCTTGTGCTACGGAGGGCGTCTTAAGTGGTGGGCACCGCGAGTGGGAAAGTTCCCATCGAGCACTTGCGCGCTACGGTACCGTATAAGTAAAAGAGATAATAGCGCAACCACATGCGCGCCGCAAAGCATAGTAGGTCCAACGTGAACTAGAAAGAAAGGAACAGTTGATAAGTCTTTTTGACCTGTTGCACATCGACCTATCTGCCAAAAGCCGGTGAAACATGGAGCCCCCCCAGATAATGAGAGCAGTACTCATACAAAGGGCGGATTGAGGCCCTTGTATTACTGGAGTAACTGTGAAGAGGAAAAAAAGTCTCGCAGGTCTAAAACAGGTAACTCCCAGCTTCCTTGAGAGCGGTCCAGGCTTAGCAACCGCGGTTGTGGATTGTGAGGTTTCCAAGACATTTTATTTGTTTATGTTAAGGCCCCAAGGATGTTATATTGTCGACAGGAGAGACGAGAGAACGGCGAAAAGAGATAGGAAAGTTAGGCAGGTGTCCTAGAGAGGGATGATTTGTAGAGAAGTTAGGACGTTTTAAGAATTGATATTTCGCACAAGGTTCAGGACGCAACCCACCGCGGAAATTCCTATCAAGATCGAGCGAGAATAGAAATCGAAATATTAAAGGAGAGAAGGCAATTCTAGAAGTAAAAGCAAGGAGCAGAGATTGAAAAATAGTTGAAGAATGATAGGGATCCGATCATCGCTTAATGAATTTGAATAGAGTTAGAAGTGCAGGTGAGAAGATCATTAATGAAAAGTAGGAAATAAAGTAGGCAGATAAGACAGAACCCTGATGAACACACCACTATTGACAGAAAAGGAGAAGAGTCGCCCCATCAACAACCAGCGATATTGAGCGATTTGAAAGAAAACTAGACATAAGTAAGCAAGAGAAGGAGGAAACCCAAAGGAGGGGAAGCTTGGAGAGTCAGTGACGCGTGGCCATACCGCCGGGTCATATATGCTTTTGGATATGTAGCCCACCCACGCAAGTCTCCCGTAGTTCCTGAGGGCGGAAAAGACCATACATCAGTAAGATAGGAAAGTATAACGCCAGTAGACCTCGAGAGCCGAAAGCCGTACTGGCGATTCGAAAGAAAAAGTGAATGAAGATTCCAGATGATCTAAAGAATGAGAGTTGAGAAGAGTAAAGATCTTAGATTAGAATACAAGTAAGAGCTATAGGGCGATAGTTAGAAGGATCAGAGCGGCTTCTTTTTTTCGAATAGGTTGGACTGTGCGTGCTTCACAAACACTTGAGGGAAAGTGCCTAGTATGAGAACATAGAGAAATATAGTTGAACGAGGCGGGGTCAGAACGGAAGCACACCTCCTCAAAACTCGGGGAGGAATCGCATCCGGGCCACCCGCTTCTAACGTTCATAGAATTCAGGAGCCCATGCACCCGATCCAATGTAATCACAGGCAACGGCATAGGACACCTGAGAGGAGAATAAGGAGGAGAGGAAATCCAGAGATCTCCAGATGAGTAGCAGGAAAATATGGAGGGCCGAAAGAGATTGGGCCTTTTCAGTTGGAGATTAGCACAGAACCATGCAGAGCGAATAAGAAGGAGGAAGACAGATTTATACGAAGTTTGTTAGAGATGTTTTTTGGCAAGAAGGCCAGTAAAGATTTGTCACGTAGGAAGAACCAAGAGGTTAGCGGGCACTTCGTTTCTGATGAAGCCCGCTTTGCCTCGTCGAAGAGTATCCCCGCAACGATTTCTAGCAGAATGAAAATTAGCAAAGAGTGATAGGAGAACGAGAATTTTTCCAACTCCCGATACGCACTGTCTCCTAGCCTGGATGGCCAGAGAACAAGCAACGATCGAACCATGGATTATGAGGAAAGAAAGATTTAGTCGAAGAAGAATAAACCTACTCATCCATCACGATTACATGCTCCCACCTTTATCGGACAGAAAGTTGATGCGTCCCTATCCAGAACAAGCACGTACTCACAATTATAGTTAGCGTGGAGAAGCAACGCAGAGCCAACGAGGCCCATCGGCCCGATTCAAAGTGGCCGCATGAAAAGCAACGCGTAAGGGCTGGATGGAGCTGTTTGGAGAGAAAGTATTAAAATTAAGAGATAATAAGGTTGAGGGTCAGATTTACCAGATGGAGCGAAGGTTGGTGTATTTATTAGAGAGAAAGGACTGGTGGTGAAACATGGTCAAGTGTGTTCAAGAGAGAATTGGTTGGGACGATCCGGATTGTGTGTGGGTTCTTTAATTAGCTGCTCCAGAATTCGTTGAGAATGAACGTGAGAGAGTGATTCGGGCCCCTCCCCCCTAAATCATATGAGAGGAAGCCAACCATTCAGGTTGTGTACATTGAATCCGCCTAAGATAGAGGACACTTCAGTATTTGGATGAGAAGATGTAAAAGTCTCGTGAGAAGTGGTAAGGGATATTCAACAAAGGCGTGAAAATCTGTTTCATTAGGGGAACAGTAGCAGAAGCACAAGATATTTGTAGTAGAAGGAAGAAAGTTTTAAGCCACAGAACATGCAAGTTAGGAGATTCGATGATCTCGAGACAGTGTTTTACGGGAGTGTTTAATGTAACATAGCACATAACTCCACCTTTAGACGGAAATTATGAAATAAGTTATAGTTGGACATAATAAAACGAGTTTATATATATATAAGTATATATATATAATATATATATATATAATATATATTATAGTATATATAATATATATATATATATATATATATATATATATATATAGTATATATATATATATTATATATATATATATATAATTATATATATATTATATATAAATATATATATATATCCAGAAGTTTGGAGAATTCTTTTAGAATATATCACCAAATTCCAATCTTTTTTTTTACCAATCTCCTCAGTGATGCTCTGTATTAAGATGAAATTATTGGGAGACGGTTTCTAAAAACTGTTAAAACAAAATGGAATTTTAACATCCGAACTGGAAACATGGTTTTTGAACATAGAGAGCCATTGTTTGACCAAAATTCGAAAACGAAAGCAAACAACCCGAAGAACCGAGAGCAGGAGGTTTGCAAAGACTATTTTTTGAACTGATACTCTTTTTGTATTTGCGCACCGTTTTTCACACATATAATGCAACACAGTAGATTGTTTCTTAATAAAATTCAATCAAGAAATCCCAGACGTAATTCTCATAAAACAAGCCTTTGAGTGAACTACAATTAGAATTAGTTAAGATTAGAAAGCAGTATGAACATAATGGACCACCAATAATTGAGGAAACGTATGATGTTTGTGAGGTGAAGATAGGAAGATCGTTAAATGCTTCCAATTACCACGAATTAAAAAAGCTGCTGAGTATGAAGTGTATGATATAATAATATCTCAGTCTAAGGAATAGGTTTTCATTAGTGATCTTCTAAGTATCAGTTGCAACTTTACGAAAGGCGTGAAGACTTTAAATTTATAAAACCCTCATTTCCCCACAGTTTGCATTTAAAAAGACTCTGTTTATGCCATTTTTTAACATCTTGAGAGTCAAATCTGAAAAGGAGTAATTTTGATTGAAGAGAAGATTTTTATTCTCGACCCAGGAGCTCTTGATTCTTTAACTACATTAATGGAAAATTAAACAGATCAGACTTTTGAAAAAACATTAAAGTTGCTAAAAAAAATTAATAACTACTCCAATGTCATCTGTTGAAAGCTGAAAGATGCTTTTCTAGATTAAAAA